>JAJEJO010052847.1:0-14784 GCA_020662805.1 Glaucomys volans | reverse complement strand
TTTTTTTTTTTTTTTTTTGATTTCTGGCTATGAGATAAATGACTGCTCTGTCATACACTTCGCACCATGATGTGCTGCCTCAACATAAGTCCAAAAGCAATGGGACCAACCAAGCATGGAATGAAACACCTTTTTTTCTTTAATCAGATTGTCTCAGGTATGCAGTATGCTAAGAGACAGCTAACTAACACAATCATCTGTGTACGCTTTTATTTTCTTAAAAACTCTAATGACAGAGCAACATGAACCTTTAAATATATTAACCATGTATTAGCCTACTAAAGATCATTGGAACACAACCTCATTTTCTATGCATTCAAAATGAAGTTTTCCCTACTGGAAATATAGTGGATGGGCACTAAATATTTATTGAAAGAAGAAATTTCTATGCCTGTATCTAAATAGCATATAATGTGTCAATGGCTGGGAAAGATTTAGTCAATCCCACACTGTGTGTGTGGAGGGGAGGGAATGTCTGATAGCTGCTCAGCTTTTATTCTATGGTAATAACAGTGAATTTTTTAAAGGATCATGTTGGAAAGACAGCTGATGTTTTCTAACTTTTAGGCTTATAGTAGTGAGACATATCCTATTGTGTTGATTAGATTGATAATTTTTCATTTGATGACAAAAATTCAAAATTAGGTTTTCCCTTAGAACAACTTTCATTAAGCAGAAAATTAAAAAGTGGTAGGTGAAAGGGGGTTATTTTAAAATAATGTGCAACTGGAATCTGTAATGCCTGGTGATTTTGTTCTTAAACAGTATTGTTTATGTCCCATGTAATAGGTCATAAATTACAGGGCTCCTACACTAGGCTGAATTGCCATTGTGTTACAGAATGATGAGTTTCAGAACATGAGACTGCTGCTGGATCGCTGACTCATTATACCTTGAGCAGCTTGTATATTCAGATCACAATATGTGGGAGTGTGTGCTGTGTACACACAAAAGCAAAATCCCAATACACTGGAATTGGCATCTCCCTAAATGTCCTGTTTTCAGCTAAACATGCACAAGCCCGCTGTGCCTACCAGCCAGGAAGACAAATTGTATGTGTGCTGTTCTGTGATGCTTTTCAGTTAGGCTTTTTAAAAGGGTAGCCCAAAGTATTTCTGAATAATGAAGGTTGTTTTTCTATTTTTTCTGCCATACCAGAGGCTTTTCCTATATCCTTGAATATCAGCTTTTGAATCCCTGAAAGCCCTCACCCTGCAATATAGCTTTTCCAAAGTGTATGGTATTAGGACATTCGTTTTCTGGAATGAATTACAGAGTTTTAAAGTGATTGCAGAGTTCTTGAAGTTAGTAGGACTTTAGAGAATATTAGGACAACTTGAACTTAAGGTGCTTAAGACCCTTGTGAAAGTTTTATGGTTCTTTCATGCTTTTGCTTTTGTGTTCTAAAATGCAGAAAGACCTTGAGGGAGAGAAGATGCAAAATGTTATCAGAAGGAAAAGAAATCTTGTGAATGCTACCTGGAGGGGAAAATGTGAAACTGGATCTTAATTTTCTTTTTTGTTTTTCAAAGAATGTTGCTGCCTGTGAAAAATGAGGCCCGTGAAGGACAGAAAATGTTCCAAAGTCACTCTTTATAACAGCCCCCAAATTCCACATATGTTCATGTGACTGGATTGGCAAAATTGTAACTGATTGTAAAGGCTCTCAAGCACTTTATTCTCCACTCAAAAATCTCATTTTCTCAATTTCTCTTAGGATCATTTGGTATTCATTCAACAGATACTTTTGTCATACCTACTGTGTGTCATGTACAGGATAATGACATAAACATTCAAAGATACAGAAAATAGTGAGCAAACCAGATAATTTCTGTTAATGAAAAATTGTTCATAACACTTGAGAAGCACCATAAGGAAGGGCTGGGCATGTGACTCAGTGGTAGAGCACTTGCCTGGAATGTGTGAGGCCTGGGTTTTAAACCCCAGCACTTCCTCCCAAAAAAAAGAAAGAAAAGGAAGATAGTAAGGAAGACTCTTGTCACTACAGGACTCTTGACAATAGGTAGAGGGACCACTGCAATGGGTATTGCAGTGGAGAAAAAGAGATTGAACTTGACTTCCATAGGAGCCTGACTAAGTGAGGTCAAGAAGACTCTTCTTCAAGAAAAGAAGATTTGAACAATTTAAGTTCATTTCTCTTTTGGTGGAGGATATTTGATGGATGGTACAAGAAGTTAGGCAAGGCTTTAATAAGGGAAATTTCTATGAAAACAAAAGAAAAGTTAAGATTATTGCCTGGTAACCCAGTTTTTGAGTCCAGAGGCCAGCTAGTTGAGAAGATTTCTAGACCTAACGAAATTATTTTCATAAGACAGAATTTGTGTTTCCTCAGTGAATTACTCAATGAGTAAAGAAAAACCTTTCACAATAATATGAGAAAACTTTGTCCTTTTAATAGGGAGAAAAAATTATAAATTTGCATGAGTACATTATTAAGCCCTTAAAAAGAAAGAAAAAAACTATAAATAAATCCATCTAGTCTTAGCAGTTTAACCACACATAAAATTCTTTCTCCAAAACTTTTTATAACTTTTTATATTTCAATTCAGTTTTATTCCTACTCTTTTTTTTTTCTTTCTCATGTGGAACAAACATAGTCATCTTATTTCAGGGCAAAATTACTTTCTTATTCTTTTAATGAAAACACATTCTTCATACCTTAATATGCTTCCTTATTAAAAACATATCTAACTTTCCTTTCATATTTTACATGTGGACTTCCTTATTATTTCTATAGTTTTAATTACATAGCTAGATTATAATTTTTAACTATCAGTAAACTTGCTTTTACAGAGAAAACTGGGAAGTAGACAATTGTAAAGTTTGTCACTACCAGCATTCTATACAAGAGACTAGCAAATTTTAAGAATATATCATCTCACATTTCTTATAGGCATGTGCTATTTCCTCATGGTACACTTTTTCATGTTTATCAATGCTGTCTAAAAATACCACGCCAGGAATATAAAAGCATGACCTTAGTTTCAGTAATTAATGTTTCAGTAGTTTGTATTATGTAGAAATGATCTAGATATTTAATATCTATTATCTGACTTAATTTTGTGCAACTCTGAAGTTTCATATTCCCAAACATTTTGGAAACTGTTTTCAAGAAGACATTATAATATCGATCAAGGATAGCCATCATCTCAAGTTGTTTCCCTGCTCACTATTTTCAAAGTATATGCATGTCAGGCAAGCATCAAAAAAGCAAAACCTAAAAACCTTAACCATAGGGCTGGGGCTGTGGCTCAATGGTAGAGTGCATGCCTAGCACAGGTGAGGCACTGGGTTCAATCTGCAGCACCACATAAAAAAAGAATAAACAAATGAAATAAAGTTATAAAATAAGTTAACCATATTTTTTGTTTAACTGTTCTGCTTGACAGACATGAAGTAGTTGACACTGCACTTTTACTTGTACACTTGTTCTAAGACTGAATTTATAATTTAAAATATTTAGTAGAGATAACATACTAGTAAATCCAGATAGAATAAAAATGTATGTTCCTAATATGGAAGATAGAGACAAAAAAAGCATAAAAGATGGGATCTCGTGAAATTAGAAGTGAGACCAGAAAAATAGAAGAAGAGGACAGGAGAAGTAATAAATGAAGAAAAGGGGAGGTACTAGGGAATGAAATTGAGCAAATTATTTTATGCCGCTGTAGGACTATGTTATACTGAATTCCACTATTATGTATAATCACAGTGCACCAATAAAAATTTTAAAATTACAGTCCTACAAGAAAAATAATGTATGTTCCTTTCCTGCTTACTGTTAAGTCAGAAGACATTCCCATTTTTATTAAACCAATAGTACAAAACCAATATTACCAAAGATTTACCCACATCATGTAAAATTGGAAAGCATTTGAGTTAGTTCCTGTTTCTGGCAAATTTAGTAATATTTAATCTATATAGGTCTCATATGTTCATATACCAATTAAATAGAACTTCTTTAGAGATTTTATAAATTAACTTGCTAATATCATCCAAAGGTAGAATAATATCAAATATATTCCACCCCCCACACACATATAAACATACATAAGCAAATAGAGATCTTATAACCTTAATTCTAGATTTTTGGCCATTAGTCCGGAAATACAGTAATATAAAGCTTACTGGTTTATCTCCATTTTATATATTACATTGTTTCTGACCAAAATGGTACAAGTTGAGCAACCTATTCATTAAGGGCTAAACATTTTTACCATTTTTTTTGCAAAGACCACCAAAATTTTCTTTTGCCCTGATATGTAATCTTATGGAGGTTTTTTACTTCAATTTTAGACAAGAGACTAAAGGGACATCAAGCAGATGACTGGATATCTCCAAAATCCAACCGAGGAAACAAAATAGTCAATCTGTTTGCAATTAGCTTTTCTTTTAAGCCCCAGAGAATTGCTTTCAGGAGTTTCCAAGTCCCTTGAAAACCCCTAATGGTAGCAGAGTACTAAAGTTGAAGTGCCTGAGGATGTTGAGGAACTAGAGTGGGAAGGGAAAAGTCTGACAGGGGTGGTGGTCAGAAGGTTGAAAGAAGCAGGGAGTTGAAAGGGGACTTATAAAAGGATTCAAGAGAGTTAAAAGAAATATATATTTTTTCAGTCCTGAAGATTGGACCCAGGGCCTCATACATACCATGCAACTACTCCACAACTGAGCCACATCCCCAGCCTTCAAGAGAGTTAAAGGGAAGATTGAAGGTGATGAAAGAAAGGAGGAACATAGGTAATCGGAACAAGAAGGCCTTACAGGAGCTACTTTAGGGAGATCTCAAGTTTTACAAAGAGGCTATTAAAATTACAAATCACCCTGTGCAAAATTATGCCTATCAGAGAGAAAGTAGACAGATCTAGCAGAACATATAGTCTGCAGGGGTTTTGCAAAGTGGGGTTTTAGACCACTGAGAAGTTTCAATGGGAAAAGCAGAATCAAACAGAAAAGAGAGGCCTCACAAATACTCAGAAATAAATTTGCAGTCTAGGGAGTTAGGAAATAATTCCCACTTGAAGAATAAAAATTCCCACTTGAGCAGGAAGAATTTTCCATCCTAGAGCCAATTCTAGAAGTCAGGGAACAATTGTAACCCCTTATCCAGAATAAGAAGCCAGGAAGTAAGACTTCTGGTCCAGCAAGTACAATTATGGTTTGTTCCTATCAAAACTCATGCTTAAATTTAACCACCATCGTGAGGTATTAAAAGGGTACAAAGTTAATCTATGTTTTTTGGAGATGGGGCCTCTGGGAGGTAATTAAGGTTAAATGGGGAGATAATGATGGTGACCTAATCCAAAGAGACATGATTTTATAAGGAAAGGAGGAGAGACCTGAGCTAGTTTGCTGTGTCTTACCATGTGATGCTCTGTACTGCTCTAGGGCTCTACAGAGAATCCCCACCAGCAGAAAGGACCTAATATTATGCAGCTCCCCAATTTTGAACTTCTCAGCCTTTAGAACCATGAGCCAAATAAACATTTATTCTTTATAAATTACTCACTCTCTGCTACTCAGTTGTAGCAATAGAAAATAGGCCAAGATAGGTATCTTTCAAAAGAAATCCAGGACTCTAACCCAATATCAAAGTGCACATTCAGAATCATAAGAAGCAAAATCTATTCTCACCATGCTTCAACAGATCATTATTCAGAATACTGGTTCAGGAATCAGACTTACCAAAGGATCCCTGATCAGTTAGGCAGAAGTGAAGACAAAGGTTTCAAGGGTGTACATTTGGGGTCCTGGTTGAGGGGTCCAGAAGTCCAACAATGAATCTTATCATATCAAGTCACTGTCACCATAACTGCTAAAGAAAACAATATTCATAATATTTGTTAAAATCAGTATGGGAAATTCTGTTCAATAGGGGGCTATCACAATATGTATGGGCCCCACCACAGTGGGGATTTACAGGGGGACAGAGGAATTGGGCTTAACTTCAACATGATAAATGACATTTTATAGTTAAGAATTAGTTTGGGGGTTAGTGGATGGAAAATTAGTAAGAAGAAATAACAGGATAAGGGGGAATTCTTGCTAGACTGAACCAATAGGATTCTTGCTTAAGATAGGCCAGGGTGATCAAATATCTAGTATGGGCCATGATAAATTTGGTCAGCTATTCAGGATGGTCAGGAGCCAGGAGTCCCACTAAGGGTGAGGGTTTTCACTAAATTGACTTATCAGGATTCTTGTTTAAACTGGATTATGTAAGGACAGAAAGGGAAGCCTAAGACTGGACCTAGTTGAGTAGAGGGCTCAGAAGAAACAGATTAAAGTTTGGTCAAAGGAGGGAGTCTTTGGCACTTCTTTTTCCTCTTGCCATTTACCATCTAGTATACACAGGTAATATATTATAAGTGCTGCCAAAGAGAATAGAATCTACCATGAAATTACAGGGAGAAACATTTGCTTTGGGAGACTGGAAATGGATACCATAAACCAATAAAGACTGAGCTGAAATCTGAAGGGGTGCTCCAGGCTGCAAGAAGAATCTGGAAAGGGGCTCTTAGACCATGAATGCTCTCAGAATTGAAAGCCCATAATAGAAAGCTGGAGGTAGAGTAGGGAGAAGTTTTGGGGAGGAGGCTCCAAATTGATGCCTGAACACACACTGAACAGATGATACAGCTGCTTTTCAACCTCATAATAAAGATAATGGGCAGCCATTGAAAGAAAGACATGACAAGATCTGATGGGTGCTTTAAGAAGATCACTGTGGCTGTTAGAGTAAACTGAAAAGAAAGTTAGACTGAGAAATTGAACATCTGGGCTCTACTCCCATTCCTACTAGTTACATGTTCTCAAACAACTAATTCCTGGGTTCATTTGTTTGATATGTAAAATGAGAATATTTATTCTGTTACTTCATGATGATGAATAAAAACAGATGAACGGTCTTTGAACTAAAAAAAAAAACAGTCAATAAAAGTTGTTTTAAAGGGGAATGGGAAGTGGATCACATTTAGAAAACTTCTGTGGCTAAATTTACTGAAACTAAGCATGTTCATGCCGTTGACCAGCAAATTTTAATTTCTGAATAGTATGTACCATAGTAATGTGTATATTTGTTTACCTATGGATATGTAAAATATTTAGAAGTTCCCAAAAGTCAAAGCTCTACAAACAGGTATATTCTGAGGAGGGTACCTCTCTTCTCAGCTCAATCTACCCATCCTTTAAGGAAATTGGTTGATTTCTGGTTATCCTGTTTTTGAAATATAAATCATGGTAAACATTTATAAATATATATATTTACAAAATACAAATATATAAACTGTACATGTTTCTAATAAGGAAAAGAAGGAACTAAGTTTGGAAATGAAAGGAAAAAGCAGAAGGCAAAACAAGAGTATAGATGTAGCCTTATTTTGTCAGTGTGGGAAGAAAAAATCCTGAGCTCTGAACTTCCTTGTGTTCTAAGTACACAGAGTGACAAGAAGGTAAACTTTGAAATCAGGTGTCAGGTAGCTGCAAGTTATGAAAATTGAGAGAATTCAAATATTTGGATGGAGGTCCAGACAGAAAGGGTAAAAAAGTATGTATCAACAGTACAAAAACCTTTGACTACTGGAAAGTATTGAAAAGGGACATCTTGAAAATTGCAGAATAAATTGTACACTGGAAATTCAAAGAAAAAAAAAGAAGATCACTGTGGCTAGATGGTGGATAAGAGATTGGAAGGCTACAAGAGGGGCCACTTAAGTTCCATTTGGCTGTAGTCAACATGAAATGTGAAGGTGACTTGAAATAGCATGGTGCCAGAAGAGATAAAGTGAGAATTTCTTGAAATATTTAGGCCACCATCAGAGGGTTGGAGAGTGAGCAATCTGAAGGGACCAAGAACCATACTCAGGTACAAGCTGGCGAAAGTGGCTGATGTTGGGGCCATTCTCTGAGACACAGAGTGGGAGAGGAAGAACAGAAAAGAGAGGAGTGTGTAGGGGGAAGATACAGTTGGGTTCTAGAGAGGAAAAAGTTTTCACCTTCTAGCCAAGACTTCCCATCTTTCCAACCAAAGTAGTGGCTTTCAAATTTTCGACAGAAAGAAATTCATTTCACATAGCTTCCCTGTAGACAGAGTGTGGTGAAGTTCCAAAACAATGCTTCCCCTTTCCATGCATCACGAATGGATACGTCCTATCTTATTCCGTTAAAAATAAAAAAAGATGGCCTTCAGCTTGGGCCTTGATCTGGTGACCTCTGCAGTGACGTCGGCTATGACGGAGGAGATAGCATTGTGAAGAGGCTTGTGGCATCCTTTGTGATGTCTGAGCACTGGTGTTGCTACTAGGGTATTGGGAGTTGTTGGCCAGATAGTTCGGGCTGCTGTTTTCAGCCCAGGAGCGGCGGGCGGCTGCTCGGCGGCCCAAACCTTCCGCAGCCTTTGCTCGCCAAGCATGGCAGCCTCCACCACCTCCCACCGGCCTATCAAGGGTATCCTGAAAAACAAAGTTTCCACCAGTTCCTCGGTAGCATCTCCTGCCCAGCAGTCAGGAAGTGCTACCCAGGAGGTGCAGCGAAAGAAATCTCAGAGGTGGGATGAATCCAACATTCTGGCGACGCACCGTTCATCATACAGGGATTATGATTTAATGAAGATAAACGAGCCTGGCACTCTATGCGTCAGTGCACAAGATGATGGGGAAGATACCTATGAAGTCGAAGTAAAAGAAGACATGACCCCGGACATCTTAGCTAAGAAACTAGCAGCCACTAACGCCTTTGCGCCTGATTGCCAGGAGGAAGAGCAAGACAGCAGTGAAGCACACAGCAGCACATATCTTCTCGATAAACAAGAGAAACAACGGCAGTTTGAGATGAAAAGAAAGCTTCATTACAACGAAGGACTGAACATCAAGTTAGCTAGACAATTAATTTCAGAAGACCTACAAGATGAAGCGGAAGAAGATAAAATCCAAGAAAGTCTACATTTTACAAATGAAGAAAAGACTGCTACAGAAGCTCTTACAACTGATGAACTACAAACCCAGTCCTGCAACGCCTAGAAGACATTTGTCTGCCGCTTGATTGTTGGTCAGATACACAATTACTATCACAATGCTGCTTCTCTTTCATAACTCATGCTTTAACTACTGATTTGCTTATCAGTTAAATTGTACTACAAGAATTAAATGGTAATCTTACAGAATAATAGATTTGGTGGAAAATGGCTGTCTAATATTCTTGCACTTAATTCTTTACTGCAAATACAGATCTTGACATCAGTCCAAAACCACATCACTTTTGTAAATCTACTGATTAATGAATATATTCTGTAGTTTTTAATGTGTTAAAGGCTTAAAGGGAGATAAATTTATGTTCACTTCTAAATGTACTAGCTTTTTATTGTTTGTTCTATTTAGTTATACATGACAGAAGAATGCATTTTGATTCATTGTACACAAATGAAGTACAACTATTCATTTCTCTGATTGTACACGATATAGTCACACCATGTGTGTAATCATACATGTAGATGTGCTAGCTTTTACAGAAAAGATTTTGTTAAATCAAATACAATTGGTACAGTAGGTTGTCTAGGTTGATACTTAGGCTGAAAACTACTTGTCTTCAGGATGATTTTCCTGTTTAATTGAGAGGAAATATAAGAGTTATTGCTGATTTTCCTTAGCTTTAAAATTTCTTTCATTTAATATTTACAAGGAAATGATTAAATTTTTTAAAAATCAAAAGCAGCCATTTTATCATGAACTGTCAGGTTACAATTGGAACAATGTCCTGGTTTTTTAGACACTAGGTGGACAGATTTGGTGTAATTTTTAAAATTATGTTATTTAGTTCTCCTTTTTCATATCTGCCCTAACATCTTTTGTTTCCTCAGTCTTGCTGACCCAGTACATATCCAAACCTTTATGATGTATCATAGATTGTCGTGGCCATTAGGAAGTCTTTCCTTTAAATATTTTCTTTTATTGCAGTAGTATCACTTCTACTTTGAACATCATGGTCTATTCAGTCTTCCAGTGTGTGGAGAAAATAGATTGAACATCAGAGGGCTATATATAAGAAAGAAAATCCAACTACTAAACTTCTATAACATTTTGGCTTACAACTTGCTATTGTTAGCTTATTGCTTGAACCCAATTAGTTTTTAGACATAAATTGAGTTTCTCCATTTTTTTTATGAAAGAAACATGGAAAATCAGTGATATAGTTCCTGAATATATACAGAAGAAAGCCCCAAAAGTTTGTTTCCTTTTTTTAAATTGAGAAATATAGAGTCATATACAGTTATAATAAATAATACAGAGGAAGCCTATGTACCACCTACCCAATTTCCCCCAGTGGTAAAATATTGCAAAATAATAGTACAATCCAACATCCATGATATTGAAATGAATGCACTCAAGATACAGAACATTCCATCACCACAAAGATCCCTCAAATATATGTCACTGGATGCAAATAGAATATTTATTAAGTACACTTCTAACAAGTGAGTATATATTAAGCATAGCCACATGTCTGGGGCAAGTGCCTGGGCTAGGGAGAGAAAGATGAATACCACCAAAGAGATCCAAGAATTGGAGGAGATGCTTGAAATGTCATTTATGAAGGTCTGCCAAGGAAGAGGATACCTGTATTTAAAGAGGGGCAAGAGTTTTGGGGTTACATATCTATTTTAACAAACGCAGGTGCTTCCAGATGGTTGCAGAGCAAGCACCAGTCTTCAGAAGAGGACTGCTGTGTTCCAAGTTCCTTCTTCCTAAAGGTGAAGACAGGAGTCCAGCCTTGGTGACCGGTTCCTGCTCAGCAGAAGAGGAAATGCAACTCACATTTGCCTAGAGTTGGGGATGGGATATAGAAGAGGGGCAAACCATAAAACACTACACACATAAGGAGATAATGGGGCCATTAGAGGGAATAACACATGGGTCTACAATTGAGGGGTGGTAAACTTGGAGAATCATTTCCACAGATGATGCTCACACCATTGTTTCCCCAGCACAATATCACACTTCAGTGATTAAGGAGAAATGTGGGCAAGGAGAAAGAAAGAGGGATAGAGCCTTCAAAATGCATATTTGGGGAGGAGCACATCAAATTAGCACTACTATTTCATAATCAGAAAATTCAGTACATAAGCAACAGGATGCAACATTCCATACACATTTAAGGGGAAGCAGAACAGATCAAGCTCTTGACCAGCATCTACACTTGAGGGGCTTTAGCAGCCAAACCTGTATACACAGATGAGTTTGGAAGATTTAGGAATGCAGGCTGTAAAATGTCTGGGGAAAACTGAAAATCGTTTGTGTGTATCTGTGTGTCTACATGTGGGCATGGGGGAAAGCTGCATCAAGCATTCCTCCCCACCAGTATAAACACGGTTCTCTAACACAAGGTTATTCATTATTACCTACTAAGAAATATAAAGAATTGTTTTTATCATTGTGTAGGCAGAGCATTTTTGCATCACTGAACCTACCTATGCATGCTGGGTACTAAATAGCTTATTCTTCCAAGGAGCCTTCTATTTCTTCATCTTTTTCCCCCTGTTTTAAGGCAGACTCTTTGAAAGGTGCATATGAACCCGGTTTCCATAGCAATTGCAAGCATCAGTGATAACCCAGAGCTTCTAAGTTATAATATACAGGCTACCCTATTAATGAGTTTCAAACTGCATTTCCATGAGACAACGGCTCAGCCACTGATAGATAAGGTCAGACCCCATCTTCAAACTTTAAATTAAATCAGAATAGATCAAAATGCAATGGAGGGAGGAGGTGTCCTTTTGAGAAAGTGTGCTGTTAAAAAATATGTTCTTTGTGGAAGCAAAACAGTTGCTTTTGTGGTTTGTAATGCCCAGATGGAAAAATTCTAAAACAGATACAGCTTCTTCTGGGTTATTAATGGCATGTTGTCATTTTCTTATGCTATTTGTGAGTGAATTTTTCCAACAGTAGCTCAGAGTCTTAAGAAAGCACACAATCTTTTGCCCCAGGAAACCAGGTGTGGTTGTTAATTCTTGCCAAGCAGGTCTGGAATAACACAAGTTCAATGATAATTTATGAAATCATTTATTCATGCATTGAGAGCCAAGAATCTGTGCTTGTTTTTAAAAAGCTCCCAGTTTACTGGAGGGCTCAGCCATGCCACCAGGCCATTTCCACCTTATGCAATAGTGCTTTACCTGAATCCTTGAGGGACATTGTCTAAGGTATTGAAAGGCCTTCCCATGGAGTTGAATTTGAGGATAATGCCTAGAGGAGAAATAGAATTGGCATTCCGGATGAAGGTAAGAGGCACTGTAGTTCTTTTGGGGAGCTACAAGCTATTCTATAAAAGGCATCACATGGGATTAAAAAGTTAAGAAGGGCTGTGAAAGGACTCGCTTATCACAGAAAGGCAAAGGGAGCCACTAACAGTTTTAAGCAGCAGTGACTGATCACATTTAGGTTTTTGACAGACCACTATGGCTAAGGGTACAGCCTTGAATCAAACGGTGGGGAGTACAAAGCTGGAGACAGGAGCACAAACATGTGGCATGCATTGTAGGAAACTACTGACAATAATTTTAAAGTGTTGAACCTCTTATCTTGGTCAAGTCACATGGTCAAGTCACATGACCAAGTCACAACCTGCCCTACACCAGTGTCAGGCACAGAGTTGTTTCCAGAGTGGCTACATCAGCATCACCCAAAAGCTGATTAGAACTCCAAATACTTAGGCCACATCCCAGATGTACTGACTCAGTATCTCTAGGACTGGAGTCCAGCAATCTGGATTCTAACAAGCTCCCCAGGGGATTTTTCTAGATGTTCAGGTTGGAGAATCACTGCTCTACAATACAACTTTGAATTAAGTGAGCTCAATTTTGTAGGACAGATCTTACTGTTCCTGTGTGTGTGTGTGCGTGTGCACATAATATGTACACAATTTCGAAAAACACATCACATTGAATTTGAGGACTGCATACAGGTTTGCTAGGAATCTTTCACAAAAGTACTGCCAGACTGAGACCACACTGTACTCAATCATTCCCCACCCTGACTGTAAAATAGTACCAGTGTGGAAATCAGTATGGAGGTTCCTTAAAGGCTAGGCGTGGAATCACCATATAAGTCAGCTATACCACTCTTTAATACTTATCCCGAAGAATTAAAGTCATCATACTACAGTGATACATACATTCCCATGTTTATAACAGCACAATTCATAATAGCCAAACTATGGAACCAGTCTAGGTGTCCATCAATCGATGAAAGAGCAAAGACAATGTAGTGTGTGTGTATGAAACACATACAATGGAGTTTTATTCATTCATACAGTGGAGTTTTACTCCATGCAATGGAGTTTTATTCATCCATAAAGAAAAATAAAATTATGTTATTTGCAGGAAAATGGATAGAACTAGAGACCATTATACTAAGCAAAATAAATCAAACTCAAGGTTAAGGGTTGTATGCCTTAACCTTCTCATAGGCAGAAGCTAGAGAGGAAAAGGAAAAGAAAGATGGGTGTAGATCTCATGAAAATCAAGGGAGATCTGAGGAAGGACCAAGGGGTAGAAAGGGGGGAGGAAGGGGGAAAGTACTGGGGAGTGATATTGGCCAAATTATATTGTTATATTATGTGCATGTACAAATATGCAACAACAAATCCCATCAGTATGTACAACTATAACTCACTAACAAAAAATTTAGGAAAAATATTTCCCCAGTCTTCCCCATTAAACAATTTCCCTACTCCCTCCTCCTTAACCCCCAGTACATTGTGCTGTCCTCACACTGGTCTAGTGGACATTCCTAATGCCACCGCAGACACACAGGACTTCACATCTCCATAACTGTTGGGGCTATTCCCTCCCCTGGCCCAAAACATATATTTTCCTGTTTTTATTATGTGTCTCTCTCAGTCTTCCACATTACTGCAATCCCACCTCAAACTCCTAAGTCAGAAGAGTGGATACCTGCTTTAGGGGAGGCAGAAGTGTCTAGGAACTGGCATTACATTATTTAGAGTCAAAGAGTTCTGGGTTTGAAACCAGGCTCTGCAATATGTTAGCTGAATCACCTGAGGCAAATCTCTTCACCTCTTTGAGCTGGTTTCCTCACAATGAAATGAGGTTAACAATAACACACCTTCCATGAACAGTTATTGGAATGATTAAATGAAAAATGTTAATGAAACACAATGACTTCTAGTAAATATTCAGTAAATGGTAGCTCTTATTCTTCTCATCCTCACATATTTTCTCAACATCTGCTAAATTGCTGATCATTTCTGTAATAGTACTAGGCAGTTCTGAATCTACCCCTCTTTTCCCAGTGGATCAAGAGCCTTTTGCAGACAGCTGTGCCTATGTGTCTGATGTCTTCCTGCATAGTGCCTTATACCCAACAGATGCTATAAAATGGAGATTGAACTTGAAAGTGCCTTCTTCTTGTCCAGTTGGATCATATAATCAACCAATGACTAAATACAATTTGTACCCCTGAGGCTTCTCAACTTTAAGTGCCGTGAGCCTTTTTTGTGGTGCTGGGGATTGAATTCAGGGTCCTCTGCATGTGAAGCAAACACTCTACCAACTGAGCTATATCCCCAGCTCCTTCAGTGCCATGAGCTTTAAGGGGCAAAGTGAAAAGGTGATAGTCTCAAAGGGTAAGGCTTGAGTGACAGTTGCTTTAATTAACCTTCTCTTTGAGAATGTCCTTGGTGTTTTCATCACACTAAGTCTGAAAAGTTGGAGATGAAATAGAAGGACAGCAAGCAGGATTTAGATGTAAAGCCAAT
>JAJEJO010052846.1:77273-108617 GCA_020662805.1 Glaucomys volans | reverse complement strand
AAAAAAAAAAAAAAAAAAAAAAAAAAAGAAATGGAATGTTTTTCTCATATTATTTCATTGAGTAGGTTGTTCATTCCTTTGGTTTGTATCTCTGTGCCTTCCTCAATCCCGATAATTCTTAAATTTGGTCTTTTCATGATATCCCATAGTTCTTGGAGGTTCCATTCATAATTTCTTACTATCTTGTCTGTTTGGGCAACTTTATTTTCAAGATTCAATATTTTGTCTTCATTGTCTGAGGTTCTGTCTTCCAAGTGATCTAGTCTGTTGGTGATGCTTTCCATTGAGTTTTTCTATTTGATTTATTGTTTCCTTTATTTCAAGGATTTCCATTTGGTTCTTTTTCAGAGTGTCTATCTCTTTGTTGAGGTGATCTTTTGCTTCCTGTAGTTACTCTTTCAGCTGCTTATTGGAATGGTCAATCATTGCCTGCATTTGCTCTCTTATCTCATCCTTTCCTTCATGAATCATTTTAATCATGTATATTCTGAACTCCTTTTCTGACATTTCTTCTACCATACTGCCATTGGATTCTATTAGTGTAGAATCTTGGTTTGTTTGGAACACTTTCTTCCCTTATTTTTTCATGTTGTTCATATATCTTCCCCTTGAGCAATGCAAATCTGGGGTACTGCAGTTTCTGCCCTATAGGCTTATATGACCTTGTATTTTTCCAAAACCTTTTCTTTAAGGGGGAGATCAATGTTAGCAACACCCAGTACAGATAATATGCAGCCATAAACCAAGCCCCTATGAAGATTATGGTTCAATAGTCTTTGTTACAATATTATAACAATGTTATCATAATAAACAGAGAGGACATGTTCAATTATTATCTACAGTATAACAAACAGATTTGCAATGAAGACTGCAGTTTCCAAGGGAGGACAGAGAGGATGAGGAGGGGTGTAGGATGTAACTGTCAATGGTATAAGAAAAGAGTATGAAGAAGTTCTAGATCATAGGAAGGGTGAAAGTGTAGTCAAAAGAAGTTGGTTGTTAGCATGAGAAAAGGGAGAAAGAGAATTTGAGGAAACAGGTAAAGGAAAGGAAAATAGAGAGCAAGAAAAATAAAGAGATAAAAATTTAAAAGTTTTCACAAAGGAGAAAAAAAAAATTACACTATTAGAATCATATACTATTCAAACCTCCCAGTCTTCAGTAGCCTGATGCATGAGAGGTACCTGAAAATGAGCTTCCAGTCTCCAGCAGGCATCTCAGGATGGGATTTGTGATGAGTCATCTGAAAGTGAAATGAGAAAAACAACTCTTTTTACAATGGCCTCAAAAAAAAATTAAAAACTTTGGAATCAATTTAACCAAAGAGATGAAAGACTTCTACAATAAAAACTACAGAACATTAAAGAAAGAAAGTGAGGAAGACCTTAGAAGATGGAAAGATCTCTCATGTTCTTGTATGGACATAATTAATATAATAAAAATGGCCATACTCCAAAGGTGCTATACAAATTTAATGCAATTCCAATAAAAATCCCAATGACATTCCTCATGGAAATAGAGAAAGCAATCATGAAATTCATCTGGAAGAACAAAAGACCCAGAATAGCCAAAGCAATCCTGGACAGGAAGAATGATGCAGGAGGAATCACAATATCAGACCTTAAACTCTACTATAGAGAAATAACAACAAAGATGGCATGGTATGAGCACCAAAATAGACAAGTAGACAAATGGTACAGAATAGAAGGCACAGAGAAAAACCCACGTAAGTACAGTTATCTCATACTAGACAAAGGTGCCACAAACATATGATAGAGAAAAGATATCCTCTTCAACAAATGGTGCTGGGATAACTGGAAATCCATATGCAGTAAAATGAAATTAAACCCCTATCTCTCACCCTGCACAAAACTCAACTCAAAATGGATCAAGGATCTAGGAATTAGATCTGAGACCCTGCACCAACTAGCAGAAAAAGTAGGCCTGAATCTTCATGTCATGCTGGCTTAGGACCAGACTTCCTTAATATGACCCCCAGAGGGAAGGAAATAAGAGCAAAAATCAGTAAATGGGATGGATTCAAACTAAAAAGCTTTTTCTCAGCAAAAGAAACAATCAATAATGTGAAAAGAGAACCTACAGAGTGGGAAAAAATCTTTTTCACACACACTTCGGACAGAGCACTGATCTCCAAAATTTATAAAGAACTTAAAAAACTTTACATCAAAAATACAAAGAACCCAATCAATAAATGGGCTAAGGAACTGGGCAGACACTTCACAGAAGATGATATATAGATGATCAACAAATATTTGAAAAAGTGCTCATCATCTTTAGTAATTAGAGAAATGCAAAGTTAAAACCACACTACGATTTCATCTAACTCCAATTAGAATGGCTATTATCAGGAACACAAGCAATAATAAGTGTTGGTGTGGATGTGGGGGAAAAGGCACACTTTTACATTGCTGGTGGAGTTGCAAATTGGTGCAGCCACTCTGGAAAACAGTATGGAGATTCCTCACAAAACTTGGAATGGAGCCACCATTTGAGCCAGTTATACTACTCCTTAGATTATACCCAAAGGACTTAAAATTAGCAAACTATAATAACCCAGCCACATCAACGTTCATAGCAGCTCAATTCACAATAGCTAGATTATAGATCCAACCTAGATGCCCTTCAACAGATGAATGGATAAAGAAACTATGTTATATATACACAATGGAATATTGCTCAGCCATGACAAAGAATAAAATCATGGCATTTGCTGGTAAATGGGTGGAGTTGGAGAATATCATGTTAAGCAAAGTAGGCCAAGCCCAAAAAACCAAAGGTCAAATGTTTTCTCTGATGAGTGGATGAAGATACATGATGGGGGGGCGGGGGGAGGTCGGGGGGTGGGCAAGAGAAGAATTAAGGAAATATGGATAGTGTAGAGGAAAATGGAATGGGAGGGGGTGGGGGAGGAAAGATAGTAGACTGTGACAGACAGTATTACCCTATGTATATGTAAGATCATATGAATCATGTGAATCTACATTGTGAAAAAATATATATATCCCTTGCTGTATAATTATATTAAAATGGGTTCTACTGTCATGTATAATTAAAAAGAACCAGTAAAAAAAAATAAGGTTCAGAGAAGAAATGATTGGGTTGTAAGAGCCTTAACCTAATCAGTGAATTAATCCCTTGATGGGGATTAACTGAGTGGTAACTGAAGGCTGGTAAGGTATGGCTGGAAGGGGTGGGTCACTGGGGTGTGACTTTGGGGTATATATTTTGTATTGGTGAGTGGAGTCTCTCTCTCTCTCTGCTTCCTGATCATCACATGAGCTGCTTCCCTCAGCCACACTCTTCTGCCATCATGTTAGCCTCACCTTGACCCCCAAACAATGGAGCCTGTTATCTGTGGATTGAAACTTCTGAAACTGTGAGCCCCAAATAAACTTTTCCTCCTCTTAAAAAAAAAAAAAGAGACATAAACAAAAAAGAAAAAGAAATGTAAGTAATAGAGGAAATAGTATTAAATCCCACTGTCTATTTAGGATCAATAACATGTACTGACATGCTTTAAGTATGAGCTTGCAAAATTAATCATTTCCAAAAAAGCATCAAGTAAAACTGCTGATTTGGAGAACATAGCCGTAGAAATGCAGGTCTAATAGCAGGCAGGAGTGGTCCTTTCCCTGTGCCATGCATGATACTAAGGGTGTTATACATATGATTGCATTCAATACTCAAGTACAGTTAAGTGTTGTTTTCTACATTTTTGAGACAAAAAAAAAAACCTAGATAAATTAATTTGACTCTAGATACATAGTGAGTATGTGAAAACCTGGGAATGAATCAGTGTCTTTCATTTTAATATCCATGTCCATTCCATTTTATTCTGTTATCTTCTATAGCTCCATGCCAATAAAATCAATGTATTACATATTCATGTAAAATGAATATTTGGATTTTCCACAACTTATTTATACACTTCATTAATTCTTCCATAAAATTCTAGTTTTAAAAGATGTGTTCTTCAAAAAATATTAATGTAAGGAAGGGTTTCATGTTCCATTGATCAGAAAATTAACAAAACTGTGAATATAAATCCTTATCTGTTCCTTTCTGGAAGATGGCTAGCAAAATTTTTTTCAGATGCTTTTATTGATTAATCCATTTAACACTAAGTACTTGATATTGTTTTTCTTTTCCATGCATAATAGCTTATGTTTATCGCCACACACTCAGGGCAGCTTAATAACTAACCTCCTTTGTGGAATAATAACTTCCTCAATAATAGTGACGATCACTTCTGACCAAGGAAATATTAAACCACAGATAGAGATTTTATCAGCAAATGAAATTTGAGACCTAATCTGTTTGAAAAACAAATGCTAAATTATAATGCAATAAGCGGTTAATATTCTAAAATCGTTTCTTGCACATATTCAAATATTTTGATGAAATAATGATGATTTCAAAATTCTTGAAGTTATCCACCATTTTACATTTGATGAAGTGAAGGCTTTCATCATTTGTAGATTATAGAAGTCCTTCAAAAGCAAATCCCTACATATGATATTCCTTCTTACTATTCATGGTCTGCCTCCATCCTGTCATCCGAAGACAAGCAGCTTGAGTTGACCTACAAGCTATCTGCAATCTTGCAATCTGGATGAGGCTGCAGCTTTTAAGTACCTTCCAGGGTCAATTTGTAGGCAAGTGATTCTCCCAAGTGCTGATTTAGCAAGTGAAATATAAACGTCATTTACTTCTATGGTGTTTTGAAGTCATACCATTAAAAATTCATCTGGAAGTCTAAGATGAAAAGAATAAGAGCAAGAAGAGCAATGAATTGCAATAAAAAAATTGGCAGAGTAGTAAATGGGCATGGCAGGTCAGACTTCAGTTTACATAAATAGCTTTGCCAAAGGTGGCTTAAAAGGGTAGATGCTTGCCCCTGAGTTACTTGCAATTCATCTCCCTTTGCATTCTGAACTCTTATAGCAGAGACAAAGAAATTTTTTTTCCAGAACAAATAATCAAGATTTATCTTCTATATTTTTCCATGAAGGTGAGGACAAGCTATATATCTTCCTTTTATAAAATAGCAACTGCCTTTCACAGAGGTGTAGTACTATATTTCTATGCTTGAAATAGCTTATACAAAATTACCCTTGGTCATAATTAATGCACTCCGTATTCAGACAGATTAGCCTAGCAAAAAAAAATGACCATTCCAATTTCATTGTGTATTTATTAAAAAGAAAATTTTTTTATCCTCATTAATGACAAATGACATCCTTCAAGTCTCTTTTGAGAGAAATTTGGGAATCAAATCCCTTATTCTCACTCAATCTGTCATAACTAAGAGGGCATCATTTTCTATATTTATATACCCCTAGAACCTAGTCCTTTATTTGTCCTTTTTATTTTTTGTTTATTGTTTTTTGTACCATCATTCAGGTATAATGACATTTTAAAAAGGTACTACTTTAGGGTTAACACCTGGATGATTTGTAAAAGTATGATGATTTATTAATCACAATCAAACTAATTATATTATTAAGCTATGTTATCCATCACATCACATAGGGAGCTTTTTGTTTGTGGTGAGAACACTTTAATTTTTAACCTTAGTCTACCCTTAGTCTTAGTCGTATTATTACATTGTAAGTATTAGAGCCCCAGAATTCACTGATCTTGCATAATCAAAAAATATAACCCTTTAACCAATGCCTCCCCTCGCCTCATACCCAGTCCCTGTTAATCAACATTGTTCCTTGTTTCTATAAGTCTAAGATTTGTAGATTCAATTACATGTACATGAGACCTTGTGGCTAAACCTGTCATACTCTGATGCAGCTTTATAAATATGAAAAGAAATTTCACCCGTTGACAGAAAAGTCGGTTGCTTCTCTATGTTAGCCATGGTTAATAATGCTGAGATGGGTGAACAGATATTTGAGGTAATGATTTCATTTTCTTTGCATGTGTACCTACATGTGGAATTACTGGATCATAAGCCAGTTCTACTTTTTTAATGTTTTGAGAAACATCCATTCTATTTTCCTTTTCTCCATATTCTTGCCAACATTTGTTATATTTTAGTTATTCTCACAATTGCATTCTCAACAGGATAAGATTATATCCCATTGAGGATTTTAATTATAGCTCCCAGATTAGTGAAGTTGAATACTTTTTATAAATCTGAGAGTCATTTATATGTCCTCTTCTGAGAAATGTATGTTCACATGCTTTTTCTTTTTTAACTAGGTTATTTTGTGGGTTTTTTTTTTTCTTTTTTGTCATCGAGTTGTGTGAGCTTCACATGTATTTTGGATTTGACCCCTTGTCAGATATATGCTTTGTGAATATTTTCTCCTATGTTGCAGGTTGCCTTTTTCGTCTATAGGTTGTTCCATTCAATACCATTTTTCTATTCTTGCATTTGTTTTCTATGTTTTCAGTGTTATATCCAAAAAATCTGCAGCAGCCTTGCACCCATCTATAGGTAAAGATCTTTCTCCTAAAACCTATCTGAAAAACATGGAAAAGTGGTTGCTCCCTCAAACAAACAGACCTGTGTGAGTTTACTATAAATATTAAAAATCCTGGGACATAACATCATCAAAAGAATGCACTAATTTTCCAGCAACTGACCACATAAAATGGAAGTGTATGAATTGCTTGACAAAGAATTAACAACAATTACCTTAAAGAAACTTGGTAAACTATAAGAGAACACAGACAGGCAAAGAAAACAATCAAGAAAACAGTACATCAACAAAATAAAAATTTCAACAAAGAGCAAGAAAAAGAAGCAAACAAATTCTGAAACTGTAGAACACAATAAATGAACTAAGATTTGATAGAGAAGTTCCTCAAAGGATTTAATAATCAAAAAAAGACTCAATGAACTTATTCTGTCACATAATTTTAAATTGCTCAATCATAGGAACAATGAATTTTAAAAAGTAAAGAACACCTGTGTGATTTATAAGATACCATCAAATATATGCATTGTGAGAGTCTCAGAGGAGCAGAGAAGGAGAAAAAGGAAGAAAGATTTAAAAAACTAAGGACAGAAAACTCCCCAAATCTAGGGAGGGAGGTGAATGCCTAAATCCATGATGTCCATAGAATCCCAAGTAAGCGAAACAGGAAGAGACCTTCTGTTCCTTTTGTGTTTTTATTTTTCAGTATCTATGCCTGTGGCTGAGTGCCATGGTGCATACCTGCAATCCCAGCAACTCAGGAGGCTGAGTGGGGAGAGTCACAAGTTCAAGATCAGCCTCAACAACTTAGAGAAATCCTCAATTTAGAGAAAATCTGTCCCAAAACAAACAAACAAACAAAAATTTAAAAGGGGAAAGGGATAGGGATGCAGCTCAGTGGTTAAGTGCCCTTGGGTTCAATCCCTGGGAGAAAGAAGGAAAGAGAGAAAGAGGGAAAGAGAAGGAAGGAAGGAAGGAAGGAAGGAAGGAAGGAAGGAAGGAAGAAGAGGGGGAGGGGGAAGAGGGAGAAGGGAGGGAAAAAATCAATTTCTACCCCTTTTCTGACATCATCTCTTGCTGACTCTTTCACGAAATATTGTTGCATCTCCTATATAAGATACTACCTTCTGTGTTGTAACTTGGTTCTTATAGAAGTGTTATAGTTTAATTATAAAATAAAACATTTTCAAAACAATATACTGTAGAAATTTTATAAGAGCATTTAAGTCAGGTTCAAAACCTGTCATTCTGCAGAGCTTGTTCTCAGAATTGAATCCTGTCTTATGATCTGCATCCATATTCAAATTTATCTGTTTAATCTTTGATTAATTCATAGCATGATTTTTAAGTAATTCTTGCTCTTTTCCTGGAATTGTGATGAAGTTTTCACATTGAGTGTAACTGGCCCTTTTTTTCTGCATTTAAAGTAAGATATACCAAGACAGCTAATGCCAACCTCTCTTTATAAGGTGCACAAAAACAGTTACCACTCTTTTGTCAGTTCCAAAACAATTTTTTGTCTTCAGTCTTACATCCATTTAATAAAAATGTATCTGCTTTTTGCATGAGTTTAGGAGTCAGATATTCTTTCTTTATGTGCCTTTCAGAAATAAGAAAACATTGTATATATTCCTGGAGTCAAGAGTAGGTATCTCCATACAATCACATTTAAAGATTAAAAAGTATCTGCAAAACAGGTACCACTACATTATTTCTCAGCTGGACACTGCTCAAGCAGGTGACCTGATGACTTGTGCCCATATTTATAAAATAGAACTGAAGGATCTAAAGAGGGATAGCAGTCAGACATCAGTAAGATGTGGCTAGATTTGGATAGCTGCTCAGGATGAGTGACTGGACCTTAGGATGCCTTTGATCTTCTCTGTCCCCCAAAACCATGAGTAAAAGATTGTAAGTCAGACAGAATGCAACAATCAATCTGAAAGGACAAGTATTACCTAACATTCAAATAAGATGCCTATATCTATTTTTTTTTTTCCTTCCCCTTACTTTGCTCCAAGAATAGAGTAGGCAACTTGGTCCCAGACAAACCACTAACACAGCTCTAGCTTGCACCACAGGAAATAGAGGAGATGGATTTTGAATTGTGTATAAAATTACAGCTTTGAGCACAAATAGAACATGGTTTTGGAGGATGGTTGCAAACAAAAAGATCCTGGGAAGGTAATAAATAAGCACGTGAAAGGGAATGTGGATTAGACACAACTGGAGATTGTTAAATGAAAATAATTGTCTGCTTAAAACCCAATGAGGACCAGGTGTGGTGATGCATGCCTGTAATCCCAGCAGCTCAGAAGGCTGACACAGGAGGATCTCGAGATCAAAGCCAGCCTCAGCAAAAGTGGGGCACAAAGCAACTCAGTGAGACCCTGTTTCTAAATAAAATACAAAAAATAGGGCTTGGAATGTGGTTCAGTGGTCGAGTGCCCCTGAGTTCAATCCCTGGTACACACACACACACACAAATGAGTTGCCGGGAGCCGTGGCACATGCCTATAATCCCATCAACTCAGGAGGCTGAAGGAGGCTGAGGCAGAAGGACTGTAAATTTAAGGTCAGCACTCAGCAACTTACTGAGATCATCAGTGACTTATCAAAAACTCTGTCTCAAAATAAAACTAAAAAGGACTAGGGATATGGGTCCAATCTTCAGAACCAGAAAAAAAATTAAAAGTGAATTAGTAGAAATCCATAAGTTTGATACACACAAGTTCATCCAAGAAGTATTTTCTGAGTGGTTTCCATGTAATCCAACACCAGCACGGACCCAGGAAGCCAGCCTGGGTCATGACAGAGAAGAATGTGGGTGTAATGAGATTTCAGGCTGATAGATCTCATCTGTGAAAGCTTCTCTTACTCTCATGATTGGGCAGAATTAATTCCTCAATTTTCTGACATTCCAAACCATGTCTGTGTATAGCAAGGTAAATATTTATTATGTTTCAAGCTATAATATATATAATTGAAGTTAGGTAACCTGTTATGGAAACCACTCATTATTTTACAGATACTCTTAACCTAAGGTATGAGCAAATTGTCATAACCCTCTAATCATAATAGCAGAAGTCAGAATTAACTAGGCTCACAATCAACTCTGGTCTCTACGAATATTTTCACATGGATAATTAATTTATTTGACTCCGTTTCTCCGGAAACAACAATTACAGTCTCCAAAAGTTGTCAAGATTATTTAAACATATATTAATAATATATACCAGCTACTGAACAGTGGATTTCCACAATGGTTAATTCTTTCCATGTGTCATTCATTTGCTTATTTTCCCAGCCTAAATTAGTTAATGGTGTGAAAAAATAAAGTTTGGTATCAGCTAATATCATGCTACTATCTTCAAACAGTGTTCCTACATCTCATATTTATTTATTTACCTCCTGTGAGTAGTCCTGTCGACTTTTTTCACAAGGTTTATCTTATTCTGGGTTTAAGCTTTCTAGTGAGAATATGTCTAATGCACTTCTCTTTTTAATACCCTAACTTACCACAGGCATATTGTGGTGATCAGGACAGGTTTGTAGCTGTTCCCCCTTTTACTTCACACTTCACACATCAATTATGTACATGTTTGCAGTCAGATTTACAATTGTAGCACGCACATTTTTCTGTGAGTAACATTGTTCCTTTTTTAAAAATTTGTTTTTATTTTTATAGACTGCATTTTGTACACAAATGGGGCACAACTTTTCATTTCTATGGTTGTGCACAATGTAGATTCATACCATTCATGTAATCATACATGTGAATAGGGTAATGATGTCTGTCTCATTCCACCATCTTTATACCCCTGCCCCCTTCCCCCTCTCATTTCCCTCTACATAATCTATAGTCCCTCCATTCTTCTCTTACCCTCATCTCTCCACCTCCATTATGTATCATCATCCACTTATCAGGGAAAACATTCGGCCTTTGGTTTTAGGGGATTGGCTTATTTCACTTAGCGTGATATTCTCCAATTCTTAAAGTCCTGTTAAAGTTTACATGTATGCTTTTACATTTCAGAATTCTCTTATTCTGAAACTTCAGATAGTTTTCTGAACTACAAAATGTTAAAAAATATGTAATACTTATATATAAAATTTATGTAATATATGAAAATTATACATAATACTTATCTATGAATATATAAACAAATATAAATATATGTATTTTAAACTGTGGTAGTGCATGATTACTTTTTTGCCAAACTTAAACTTTGCTAAAATATTTTCTCTAGTTCCTGAGAATTAAGCCATTACTCCATTTATCACTTTAAAGAGATTTTCACTCATGTCAGGGCAAGAGATTCTTTACCAAATTTTCTGTTGTTATTCAAAGAAAACATCTGGTTCGAAGGATGATTTAGAGCACATATTTCCTGTTTTCTTACTGAGCACCCACTTTTTTTGTCTTTGTGGGAAGGAGAATGACACAGAGATTGAATATATCAACCTTGGAGTCAGATAAAACTGGTTATATCTCTTGGTTCTGTCATTTATTAGTTGTATCATCTGAAAAATGTTAGTCACACTCTAGTAGTTTGTGAAGTAGAAGTAGCAATAGTGCCCATCTAATAATGACTGACGTATATCATACATCACAGGCAATGTTGTTATAATTCTTATGTATAATATAGATATCCAAATATGTAGGTACACTCATGTATCCTATATTTTCTTAATTATTTCTAATGGTAGTTTGATAACTTAGAAATTATCTTCTTCATTTTTATAGGAGAAAAATGCATTTTAAAGAATTCAAGCAATTTATAAATATCTAAGGTAAGTTGTAAGCTACAAATGAATTCTAGTTCTAGTTTAGTTTACCTTCTAGGCCCATGTTATGTCCATTCCAACTAATAAAAAACTAAATGCCAATGTTTCTGGAAGGAACAAATTTTTGACTGTAAAAATTCAAGTGCCAAAAATGACTCATGAGCATATCTTACAGTATTAATATACAAGTATGCCTGATAGAATCTGATATGACAACCAATTCCCAGAGGTGTTTGATTCAGCCACACTCACCTTCCTCTTAGTGGAATTCTATATTTCATAAGGTTCTTCTCTAAGTAATCTGATAAATAATCTCATCCATGCTATTCATAAATTAATTCTGTACTCATATAAGCTATTATGTTTACATAATGATGATATAAATCATGTTATGTAGGCATCAACCTTTTTCGTGTTGAAACATGGAAAGTGCTGTAAGCAGGGGAGTTGGTATTTGTGTGAAAAAATATTTTACTAGTGTTGCCTATTACCAGGTAATTGAAAATATGGTTGCAGGCAATTTTTAGAACTTTAGAACAATTTATGGTTTAACAGAATGAGGACTTGAACAGGGGTCCAAAAGCCTTGGTTTTGTTTGGGTCTGTTACGCTACTGACTCTTCATTAAAATGTAGGCAACTCACTTCTGTGAATGGGTTTTCCATCAACTGGGGAGCATAGGTGATCTCAATCTCCTTTCAATGAGGACATCCCATTGTTTGGCCAGCGCCAAATAATCTTCCTCCACATTGTTACAGCTGTTGCTTTTCCTACATCCCTTCCTTCATCATTTCTAGTAGTAGCAATTGAAAGAAAACAAACTAAAAAAAAAACCCAACATCAACAACAAAATTTCAAGTGAAGTTTCTGCATCTTTTTTTTTTTTTTGCAGGCTTTATAGAGAGTTTTAAATCACTTATTCAAACTCATGAAGCACTTGATTGTTCTCAGAAACAAGGAACAGAAAACATAAAATTGTCTTATATTTTTTTCAAATTATCAGATTTAATGCCAAGCTAATTCTGTAAGAAATATTCAGTACATTTTGAATCAGCCCTAAAACTTAAATAGATATGTATGAAAAACAAATCCCACAAGACATAATCTCATTCTAAAAAATAAATTATTCCAAAAAGTAGTAAGCCACTGAATAAATGGTTTCTTTAATACATTTCTTTTCTAAAGAATAGATTTCAAATTTGCCAAAATGTTATTTTCTTATATCAAGATCTTCATAGACAATGCTCCTATAATTTTATTGGAATAAATCTATTATTCTGAAAAACTATCCACATATTAACAGCAATTTCACATCACGTCCTTCATTTTCATTTTTCCTACAGAAAGCTCAGGGTATTAGAATGTTTCAAATAAAAACTTTCCTCACATTCTCTTTACTAGTTTAAATTATTCAAAATAATGTCTTCATGAGCTGAAGTGGTTAATTTCAGCCTTTTAGATAATATTGAGTTTGCTAGCTAGAATATTAAACTATTCATTGATGATTATCTTACAAAAATGTTCATTTCTAGGTAAGAATTTATGACCCCAAGTTTTGAGATATCAACAAAAAGTTACAATATTAGTTTCCCTTCTTAACATTGTTCAGCTTCCTTTTTCATTTTCATATAATGAAGTAAAATCAAAAAACCACATGTTAGTGTTAGAAAGGACCCTAATAGTTTTCTGATTTGATGTCTTTCATTTTATATATTGAAGAATACATGTCTACACAGTAACCCCTTCAAAGTCATAAAATGGGTTCACCTATTGGAAATGAATCTAACTACAGAGAAGATACTCTGGTTTCTATTTTGGAATTCAACCTCATCCTCAGAAGCTTTTGTATTCCTTAATGACACTACCCTATAGCCATATAATAGATTCAATCAATCCAAACTACTTTCAGGAAAGGTAATACTAGTGAATCCTTAGTTCTCTGGTGAGTTCAACTCATGAGAGCCCCACTTCACTCTCTTCTGGCCAATTGAAATTCTCTCTGACCTATAATATACAAGTTTGACTTCTATCTTCTGTTGAAAGAAATGCCTTTATTCTCACAAAGTTAAGAGTTCTATCTGAGAATCCCACTGGATGTGAGGAGCAGTTCCTATTTGAATTCTTCACAAATGCAGTGAACCTCAGAGGCTATGTGTATAAATATTTCATTGTTTTTAGCTGTACCTTAAATAATAAATGTTTGGCTTGTTGAATTTTGGTTTCTGAACATGAGGCCCAAATTTTTTTTTTTCATTTTAAAACAGATTACAAAAAGATGATTTTTCTCTTTCGGATCTATCATGAATTATCTATGAGTTAACAGTCTGCATTTCTAAAATTTTATTCTATTTTATTTTTGCTGTTATATTGTGGAATTTATATGAAAGGTGAGGAACAGAAATATTTGCCTACAGACCCATCACAAATCTCAGTGACCAGTATGTGACTAGATGCTGATGCCCTCAGAAGAGTATTCAATTTTAAATTGATAAAGTGAAAACAAATGAATTCCAATCAAATTTAGCAGTGGCTCATGATGTGTGTTCTATAAATGGTTCATTACAGGTGTTTCAGTTTTGACCTATGATAGGTGTTCCAGAACTGATACATACACTCATGGAGATTGGTTTATCTCCATGTCAATATAGCCTATCAGAAATCCTGTTTCTATGAAGATAGTTATTGTGTGAGGTATTGGTAGACACTGATAGCTAGACAATTTTTACTCTGTTCAGACAATAAAATAGTGTTCTATTAACTGTTGCTAATGTTTATAATTCCCCCTATGCTCATAATGCGAAGGATATTGATTCCATTTTCCATGTAGCAATGTTGTAAGTAAAGCCACATATGATAAAATGAGTGCTTAGCTTATAAAATTAATTATAATCCACTTCGACATGATATATGTTAGAGAAAGGTGTCATGGAAATATTCAAACCTTATATGTTAAGTGAATACATTGTGATATAACTTATATGGATTTTTATTTTTTTATTGGTCCTTTTCAGTTATACATGACAGTAGAGTTTATTCTTATGTATTTAAACAAGCATGGAATATATCTTATTCTAACTAGGGTCCCATTTTAATGATGTAAAAATGAAACAAAACTTAACCCCTCTATTATCAATCAATGTCTTTGCTTAAGTGTGTATGTGCATGTTTGCCTGTAATATACATATATATAATGTGTCATACATTATCATGTATACATGAAATATTTTAATATAAAGTATATGTTGCATGTATTATATGTGCACATATAATAACACACATGCATATACATGAGCATTTACATGTATGTAGGGACACACCTTAAAGTGGCGACCGCAATAGCAACAACACCCTCGGGGCATAAGCCCCCCTCACCAGTGGTACCACCAAGGTGGTGGCCTAGGATTGGCCCATTCGACCCGTGAACGTGAGCAACTCTGGCCACTATTAAATCTTAGGAGACCTTTGTCCTGCAGGCTTTGATGTGTGCTGCATGGGCTGTTTACCTTTAAGGTGATTGGCCCTGCAGGTATCTCCTCTCCTTTCTTTGTTTTTTTCTCATTCACTCGCCCCCTTATATATCTGTTCTACTCCCTCATTAAAACTGAGATCCTGCTTCGACAGACTCCCGGCTGGTGTGCGTTTTTCAGCCATCGACACTCACCATCCTGCTTAACCACGTGCCCCCCTGGCTGGTCCAGGGAGGGCACCCGACCTTTGTTGTTCGATGCGGAACAACACATGTACACCTGCATACATACACAGGAATACTAGGTCAGTAGTACAAGGATCTTTGAAAATTATAAAGAACTAAATTAAATTTTTTTTTTTAATTTTTACAAACTTTATTTTAATTCATTCTACACAAATGAAATACAGCTTTTCATTTCTATGGTTGTGCATGATGTAGATTCATACAATTAATGTAATCATACATGTACAATAGAATAATGATGTCTGCTCATTGCACCATCCTTCATGCCCCCACCACTTCCCCCTCTCATTTCCCTCCACATAATCTAAAATTCCTCCATTCTTGTCTCACCCCACACCCCCAACCCCATTATATATCATCATCCACTTATCAGGGAAAACAGTCAGCCTTTGGTTATTTGGGATTAGCTTATTTCACTTAGCATGATATTCTCCAATTCCATCCATTTATCTGCAAATGCCATAATATTATTTGTCTTTATGGCTGAATAATGATCCATTGTATACATATACCACAGTTTCTTTATCCATTTATCTGTTGAAGGGCATATAGGTTGGTTCCATAGTCTAGCTATTGTGAATTGAGCTGCTATAACCACTGATGTGGCTGTGTTACTGTAGTATGCTGATTTTAAGTACTTTGGGTATAACTGAGTCAAAAGGTGGGTCCATTCCAAGTTTTCTGAGGAATCTCCACACTGCTTTCCAGAGTGGCTGTACCAATTTGCAACCCCACCAGCAACATAAAAGTGTGCCTTGTTCCTCACAGCCACCCCAGCATCTATTATTGATTGTGTTCTTGATAATACCCATTCTAATTGGAGTAAGATGAAATATTAGAGTTGTTTTAATTTGCATTTCTCTAATTACTAGAGATGTTGAACACTTTTTCATATATTTATTAATCACCTGTACATCTTCTTCTGTAAAGTGTCTCTCCAGTTCCTTGGCCCATTTATTGATTGGGTTCTTTGTATTTTTGGTGTAAAATTTTTAAGTTCTTTATAAATTTTGGAGATCAGTGCTCTATCTGAAGTACATGTGGAAAAGACTTTCTCCCACTCTGTAGGCTCTTTTTTCACATTATTGATTGTATCCTTTGCTGAGCAAAAGTTTTTTAGTTTGAATCCATCCTATTTATTGATTCTTACTTTCATTTCCTGTGCTTTGGAAGTCTTGTTAAGGAAGTCTGATCCTAAACCAACATGATGAAGATTCTGACCTACTTTGCCTACTATTTGGTACAGGGTCTCTGGTCTAATTCCTAAGTCTTTGACCTAATTTGAGTTGAGTTTTGCTCAGGGTGAGAGAGAGAGGTTTAATTTCATTTTATTACATATGGATTTCCAGTTTTCCCAGCACCATTTGTTGATGAGGCTATCTTTTCTCCATTGTATGTTTTTGGCTCCTTTGTCTAGTATGAGGTTACTGTATTTTTGTGGGTTTGTCTCTGTGTCTTCTATTCTGCACCATTGATTTGCCTGTCTATTTTGATGCCAGTACCATGCTGTTTTTGTTACTATTGCTCTGTAGTAAAGTTTAAGGTCTGGTACTGTGATACCTCCTGCTTCACTCTTTCTGCTCAGGATTGTTTTGGCTATTTGAGGTCTCTTATTCTTCCAGATGAAGTTCATGATTGGCTTCTTTATTTCTATGAGGAATGTCATTGGAATTTTAATTGAAATTACATTGAATCTGCATAGTGCCTTTGGTAGAATGGCCATTTTGACAATATTAATTCTGCCCATCCAAGAACGTGGGAGATCTTTCCATCTCCTAAGGTTTTCTTCAATTTCTTTCTTTAGTGTTCCATAGTTTTCATTGTAGAGGTCTTTCACCTCTTTTGTTAGATTGATTCCCAAGTGTTTTATTTTTTTTTCTTGAGGCTATTGTTAATGGAGTGGTTTTCCTAATTTCTCTTTCAGAGGATTCATCACTTATGAAGAGAAATACATTAGATTTATGCATATTGATTTTATATCCTGCTACTTTGCTGAATTCATTTATTAGTGCTAGAAGTTTTCTAGTGGAGTGTTTTGGGTCCTCTAAATATAAAATCATGTCATCAGCAAATAGTAACAGTTTGAGTTGTTCTTTTCCTATTAATATTCCTTTAATTTCTTTGGTCTGTGTAATTGCTCTGGCTAGTGTTTCAAGGACAATGTTGAATAGAAGTGGTGAAAGAGGCCATTCCTGTCTTGTTCCAGTGTTTAGAGAGAATGTTTTCAGTTTTTCTCCACTTAGAATAATGTTGGCCATGGGCTTAGCATAGATAGCCTTTAAAATGTTGAGTGAGGTATGTTCCAACTATCCCTATTTTTCCAAGTGTTTTAAGCATAAAGGGTGCTGTATTTTATCAAACACTTTCCCAGCATCTCCTGAAATAATCATATGATTCTTAACTTTAAGTCTATTGATGTGATGAATTACATTTATTGATTTCCAGATGTTTAACCAACCTTGCATCCCTAGGATAAACCCCGCTTGATTGTGGTGCACTAACTTTTTAATATATTTTTGTATGTGATTTGCCAGAATTTTGTTAAGGATTTTTGCATCTATGTTCACCAGTGATATTGGTCTAATGTTTTCTTTCCTTGATGTGTCTTTGTCTGGTTTTGGTATCTGAGTGATACTAGCTTCATAGAATGAGTTTTGAAGGATTCCCTCCTTTTCTATTTCCTGGGATACTTTGAAGAGTATTGGTATTAGTTCTTCTTTAAAGGTCTTGTAGAATTCGACTGAGAATCTCTCTGGTCCTGATCTTTTCTTGGTTGGTAGGCTGTTGATGGCTTCATGTATTTTGGTGCTTGAAATTGAACTGTTTAAGTTGTGTATGTCTTCCTGATTCAGTTTGGGATGGTCATATGCCTCTAAGTATTTGTCGATGCCTTCAGGATTTTCTATTTTGTTTGAGTATAGATTTTTAAAGTACCTTCTAATAATGTTATTATGTATTTCAGTGGTGTCTGTCATGATCTTTCCTTTTTCATCACAAATTCTAGTAATTTGAGTTTTTTCTCTCCTTCTCTTCATTAGTGTGGCTAAGGATTTATTTTGTTCACTTTTTCAAAGAACCAACTTTTTGTTTTGTCAATTTTTTAATTGTTTCTCTTATTTCAATTTAATTGATTTTAGTTCTGATTTTAATTATTTCCTGTCTTCTACTTTTGGTGGTATTCTGTTCTTTTTTTTTCTAGGGCTTTGAAATGTAATGTTAGGTCATTTAGTTGTTGACTTTTTATTCTTTTAATGTATGAGCTCAATGCAATTAACTTTCCTCTTAGTATTGCTTTCAGAGTGTCCCAGAGATTTTGATATGTTGTGTCATTGTTCTTGTTTACCTCTAATAATTTTTCTTTATTTCTTCTCTCATGTCTTCTGTTATCATTGCATCATTCAATAGCATATTATTTAGTCTCCAGGTGTAGGAGTAGTTTTTGTTTTTTATTTTATCACTGATTTCTAATTGCATTCCATTATGCTCTGATAGAATTCAAGATAACATCTCTATTTTTTTGTACTTATTGATAGCTTCTTTGTGGCACAGTATATGGTCTATTTTGGAGATAGATCCATGAGCTGCTGAGATGAAGGTGTATTCGCTTGATGATGGATGAAATACTTTATACATGTCTGTTAAGTCTATATCATTGATTGTATTATTTAGTTCTATAGTTTCTTTGTTCAGTTTTTGTTTGGAGGATCTATCCAGTGATGAGAGTGATGTTTTAAAGTGACCCACTATTACTTGTTTTGGTCTATTTGATTCTTAAAATTGAGAAGGATTTTTTTTGCTGTTCATAGATGCCCTATTGTTTTGGGCATCAATATTTAAAATCATTATGTCTTGCTGGTTTATGGTTCTCTGAATCAATATGAAATGCCCTTCTCTATCCCTTCTGACTAACTTAGGTTTGAAATCTACTTTATCTGATATGAGGATGGAGACCCCTGCTTTTTTTCAGAGTCCATGTGCACGGTATGTTTTTCCCCATCCTTTCACCTTTAGTCTGTGGATGTCTTTTTCTATGAGATGAGTCTCTTGAAGGCAGCATATTGTTGGGTCTTTCTTTTTAATCCAATCTGCCAGTCTGTGTCTTTTGATTAATGAGTTTAGGCCGAAAAAAATCAGGGTTATTATTGTGATATGATATGTATTTCTGGTCATTGTGGCTTATTTTTGTTTTTTAACTTGACTTGATTTCTCCTTTGATTGGCTTTTCCTTTAGGGTAGTTCCTCCCTTTGCTGACTTGTACTGCTGTTTTTCACTTCCTCCTCATGAAATATTTTGCTAAGAATGGTCTGTAGTGCAGGCTTTCTATTTGTAAATTCTTTTAATTTTAGTTTATCATGAAAATATTTTATTTCATCATCAAATCTGAAGGTTAGCTTTGCTGGATATAGGATTCTTGGTTGACATCCCTGTTCTTTCAGAGCTTGAAATATATTGTTCCAGGCCCTTCTGGCTTTTAGGGTCTGGGCTGAGAAATTTGCTGATATCTGTTTTGATTTCCCCTTATATGTAATCTGACACTTTTTTCTCACAGCCTTTAAAATCCTATCTTTATTTTGTATGTAAAGTGTTTTCATTAAAATGTGCCTTGGTGTGGCTCTGTTCTAATTTTGTGAATTTGGTGTCCTATAAGCCTCTTATATTTGATTTTCCATTTTATTCTTCAGTTTTGGGAAATATTCCAACGTTATTTTGTTGAATGGGTTGTTCATTCCCTTGGTCTGTATCTCTGTGCCTTCCTCAATCTCCAAAATTCCTAAATTTGGTCTTTTTATACTTTCTCATAATTTTTGGAGGTTCCATTCATCATTTTTTACCATCTTCTCAGTTTGTTCAACTTTATTTTCAAGATGAAATATTTTATCTTCATTGTTTGAGATTGTCTTCCACAAGATCTATTCTGTTGGTGATGCTTTCTATTGAGTTTTTAATTTGGTTTATTGTTTCTTTCAAGTATTTTTTTTTCAGAATATCTATCTCCTTATTGAAGTTCTCTTTTGTTTCCTGCATTTGCTCTTTTAACTGTTTGTTAAACTGAGCATGCATTGCCTGTATTTGCTCTCTTATCTCATCTATTGCTTCATGGATCATTTTAATCATGTAGATTCTAAATTCCTTGTCTGTCATTTCTCCTGCCATGCTGTCAGTGGATTCTATCAAAATAGAATCTTGGTTTATTAGTGACACTTCCCACCCCTTTTTTTTTTCATATTATTCTGTATATTTCCCTCTACCAGTGAATATCTGAGGTATTGCAGCTTCCCCCCTGTAGGCTTACTCTGACCCTGCAGAATTCCAATACCTTTCTTTCTAGGGGAAGATCAATATCAGCAGCACCCAATACAAAAAACATGCAGCCCTACACCAGAAACCCACTATGAAGACATTAACAGTTTGAAATAAACAAGTAGGACAAGATCAGTTATTATCTATAGTATAGCCAATAGGTTTGCAATGAGCTTGCCTTTAGCATGAGAAAAGGCAGAGAGAGACTCCAAGGGAATAGGTAAATAGAAGGAAAATAGAGTGAGAAAAAAAAAAAAAGAAGTAAAAAGTTAAAAATTTAAAAAATGAAAAAAAAAATTCAATGCTTCACAGTCATCCACTACTCAAACCTCCCAGTCCTCCTTAACTCTATGTGAGTGTGGTACCTGATGGGCCTCCAGCCTCCTGTAGGTGTCTCAGGAAACGGGCCTCCCTTCCCAATGATGAGGGCCACATGCTCAAGGTAATTCAAAATGTGTGAACCAGCCTCCAAAGAAGCTAGGGAGCTGCAGGGCTGGGCACTGAATCAAGGGGCAGTGGGGGAGTTCCTAAAATGTGAATAAAATATTAAAATGTCATATTAGCAATGTTCTTTTAAGAAAGAGAGATAAGAAAATAAAAACAGTAGTTCAAAAGTAAGAAAAATTGAAATCATTGAAAAAGATAAAATGTAACCTCTGGGTTGAATATCCTAAATAAGGAGTTTCATTTGAAGCCAAAGTTTAAGAGAGAAGAAAGTCATTATTTGACAAATAGTAACATTTTAGAAGTTGCAAAGAAACATCGATCTCATTTCTTCACTGAAGGAATATTGTTTAGCCAATTATTCAAACTAAGATCATGATTTTATTTTTGGGGTTTTACAAAGCAAGTGGTTCAAAAGAGAGTCTACTCAATGCTCTATTATACTCTTCAGACCTTTATGAAATGTGACAAATACAACCAGCACTGATCAATTTTCAACTCAGGTAGCACCCATTCCATCCTAAGCATGGCTAAAATCACTATCCTAGTATACCTGATAATTTCACACCTTTCATTGAGACAGAAGAGAAAAACCATGCAAGCAAGTATCAGTTCACAGTTCAGCGAGTTCATGAACATATTTCAGACAGGACACCAGTAATTTTGGTAAGGCTACACCTGCCTTCCTCTTTGCTTTTTTAGTCTATCTGACTGAAAACAAAAAAGAATTTGTTTCCCAAAGAAAATATTTTTTGGTATTAGAATATTTAATTTGCTTATAATTCTGTGGACCAAAGTTGCCTGAAACAATAAAACGGTTAACTAATTTATTTTACCAACAAAATGAACAACAATAAAAAAAAATAGAAACTTTTGCAAAGTGTTTGGCAGAGAAAAAAATAGTTTAAAGTTGCATGAAAACAATCTCCATCCTGTACTCCATGGTACTGGAAATTTAAGAGGTGCATGATACATGGTGTTTGTTGGTGAAAAGGCACATTTCTAGCTGGGAAGTGTGTCTCTGTGACATAATTTTCCTAGCTCTAATTTTCCTAGGTCTTTAATAACTTACCTTAATCATTCAAAAACATTTTTCAATATTTCCCACTTCATGGTTATTATTTTCACTAACATGTAAAGGGACAGAAAAGTTATTAATTATAACTTCAAATTAAAATAAAAATTGGGCTTTTAATGATCAAAAACCTGTTCTTCGTTTTCCTGCAGTCTCTGCCTGCCAAGCACTTCTAGACTTAAAGACATCTCAGTCCTTCCTGCATTAACCTGGATTTATTTATTAGATTTTAAACCTCTGTAGTTTGAGTAAAAATTTTAAAAAAGCCTTTCAAGTTATTAATAATTTAGACTTTCTTATTTCTAAAACTGATATCCAGGTAATCTGTAATACTACTACCCTGCATATCATTGAAATACTCAAACTAGTTTCATAGAGGTTAGTAAATAGCTCATGCTCAGGTTCTCACCCATTCTAGTATTTCCACAGTTCTTCCCACCTAGAAAAAGCCACCAGAGGGCTGGGGATATAGCTCAGTTGGTAGAGTGCTTGCCTCACAAGCACAAGGCCCTGGGTTCAATCCCCAGCACTGCAAAAAAAAAAAAAAGCCACCAGAAACCAGTGGTAAAGACTAGTCCTCCAGGATGCCGCTTTAGCACTGCACACACCTTTAGTTTTGATGTACATTTTCTTATTTATCATAAAGCGTTAACTATTGTAAATGTTGTTTTAATTCCTTTCCACTTGCAATACTGTCTTCAATTATGCAAGGAAAGAAAACCATTGTATAAATCCAAGTATGACAGCAGAAATAGAATGGGCTTGCTCTAATTATATCTAGGAAATGTCTTCAACATATGGGTAAGGTCCATTCTTCCAGGAGGCACAAACCATTGAAAGAAGGAAGAGATATGGGAGTGGGGGAAGAGAGGGAGGAGGAAGAAGCAGGTGATCCTAACAGGTGACAAGGATCATCCAGCCCCACCTACTGTCAATTCCTGTAGAGTTGGAGAAATACTCTTTTAAAAGCCTTATGCAATGAGCATCTCAATGTCTTTCCAGCCAGGCATGGTGGCACACACCTGTGATCTCAGCAGCTCGGGAGGCTGAGATAGGAAGATCATGAGGTCAAAGTCAGCCTCAGCAAAAGCAAGGCAGTAAGCAACTCAGTGAGACCCTGTCTCTAAATAAAATACAAAATAGGGCTGGGGATGTGGCTCAGTGGTCGAGTGCCCCTGAGTTCAATCCCCAGGACCCACCTCCCCCAAACTGACTTTCTGTTATCTACCAGATTATTATTGTTTTCCTACCATCAGTCTGTTAGCCCTGCAGTTATGAGTACTTACAAAATATTATTATGTACTCTCTGATGTACATAAGAAATATCATTTGGAAGTTGAAGAGAGAACTGTAACTTTAAACCTTACTTGCTCTAAATCTTTACATAAAAGAAGGAAACAATGAAACGCACCCATTGATCTAAGTCAAGGTGAAAGATTCCACCTTCATAGAGTGGTATTACATCAGAAAGGGCATGATTTTACCTCTAAAAATAAGTATTTCTTAAGCATAAAAATGAAAAGGATAAAGCACAGCAATTTGGAGTTTCATTAATTCAAACTTTATAACAATATGCTTATAATATTTATTCATGAGGAAATTACAATGATTTTGGCATAAAAAGCATAATGGGACTATGTAAAAGATAATGAAGAGAAAATATAAAATTCAGGCAAAGATGTTGTACCTTACTAGTATATGTTTATCTAAAATGTGTTATTTTAATGGATATGTCATTAGGAATTAAGAGATCTATTCATTATTTGTTAAGCATTTATTGTGCTCTAATACTTTTCTAAGTCAAAGACCAATGGATCTTTTAGTATATTAAATAGTCCTAAAACACAAATATTATCTTCATATTTAGAAATGAAAAACTTGATGGTAAGCGTGGTTAAATCTAGTTTTAGAAACTAGGTTCAGCCTTGTATCAGGGTGCCATCTTGATATGTGCCTTGGGCACTTGGTAAAAAGGGAAGATTTCCTTGATTGATTGACTTCAATTTTTTTTAGTAAGAACCATTCCTGACTTCAAAAAAATTTTTTAAAAATTGCAATACTGATTTTAAACCTGAAGTATGAGAATATTATATATATTTTCTGTATCTGTTCAGATTTAGAATTTTAAATTATAGGATGATTGAACACAGGCTTCACTTACATCCAGTGTGAGGGGTTGCTCTGACCATTTGGACTCTCTCTCTAGGTATGGCAATAGGCAGAGGTGGCAGTAATCTTAATCTTTACTCCACTGGTTGATGCAAAATGGAGCTTTTTCTAGGTGGAGAGAACTGTGGGAGTACCAGGATGGGTGAGAACTTGAGCATGAGCCATTTGCTGACCTGTGTAAAGCTAGTTTGAGTATTTAAATGATATAGAGTGCAGTATTATTGCAGGTAATTTTTTCACATTTTTCATGTGAAAAGATTTAGTCGGCTTTACTTTGGTACCCTTTGGGTGTTTAGCATCAATTTTTAGAAGCCTCCCCCAAAAAGTTCTTCAATAGAGACTGCTATAGTTTGGGTCCATAGTTTGGATCTCCAATAGGCCCATGTGTCAGAGCTCGATCCCCAGCACATGGCTGTATTGACCGGGGGTGGGAAACTTTAGGAGGTGAGGCCTAATAAAAACTTTAAGAGGTGAGGCCTAATAAAAGCAGGTGTTTTGAAAGCTGGCACAAAGATGGGCCACAGTGTCTTTGCAATTATAGCATGTTTTACTTGCAGCTCCAATGTGAATTTTTTTTTTGCTCTTTGAGAAAAAAATATATAATTTTTGACAGTTATTTGCAAATAGTAGTTAGCCTTAACAGATTTTCATTGCAATCTTTTATGTACTAGATAAGGGGGAAAAGATACCTAGTGATTTTAGTTAAGAGGTGACAAGTCTAAGAGAATTCATAGAGCTTCTCTTAAGGGAAGAATGTCCATTTAACCACCCTTAGTCTCAAGTTTTTCATTTCTAAATGTGAAGATAATAATATTCATGTTTTAGGACTATTTAATATATCAAAAGATCCATTGGTCCCAATGACTTAGAAAATTATTGGAGCACAATAAATGCTTAACAAATAATGAATACAGCTCTTAATTTGTAATGATATATCCCTTAATTAATTGGCGTTTTATTTTATAGTGTGCTGAGTCATTCTTGTATTTGTTAGGGCAATAAACCTGTACTGTTTAACATATATTGCATTATTCAATTTTCATATTCATTTAAAATATTTTATATTCCCATAGTTGTTTCTTATAATTTATCCTTGATTAGGCAGTATAATATAATGGATAGAAGTATAATCTCTAGCATCAAACTGCTTCTTTTAAAATCCTGTCCCATTACTAACTGATTTCACAACTTAACCTCTCAATGCCTGGAATTGTTCATCTATGAAACAGTAAAAAATGCAAAACCTCTTTGAGCTGTTTTAAGGAATAAATTAGTCAATACACTAACATATTTAGAATATCCATCTTGAAAACTGGTTGACTTATTTTTTTGCATTTATTTATACTGATGATTTTTATCAGCAGAAAACTAAAAAGGGTTGGATGCCAGGGGAGTTTGAAATTTGAGGAAGAACCCTGATCACAAAATCAATTCTACAGACACAGAGAGCAAGCTGACCTAATGGCAAGGCACCAGGCAGATATTAAAGAAATTCAGTTGTAGAACTAAGCTGCTTTTTGTTTGTGTTTTAGGGAATGATTGGATTGATGTAGAGACTGTATTATGTATGTACCTAAAAGCTTCCTAGTGTTTGTAATAGTTGGGTATATCGAAGAGATACTGTTTTTTTTCATCTAAACCATGTTCAATATTTCTGTCACAGACTTTTACTGTTTATTTATTTATATCCTGTCTTGTTCCAAACACAAGTTTAAGGAACTGCAGGGATATGAAGATATAAGTTTGAATAAATTGAATGCAGACTAGAGAGGCAAAAGAAAACCAAGTCCAAAGTCACAAACTTTAACTACAAAAAAGAAATATGTGAAAAACATAACATAGATTCCTCTCCAGTGTGTAAATGTGGGTACGTACTTGCTCTAAATCTTCCAATTTCCAGTCAAACTATAAAGCTGTATCTTTGAAAATCAAAATATCTCTTAAAAAGTAAATCATGTCCATATTTCATGAGAACAAATATTCTTGAAGGCCCTTTTTATATACAGAAGTTCTTCAGTAGTTCCTATTTTTATCATTATATATAATAGGATTTGTTTTTTATTATGTTTCCTTTTTTTGAAAATAAAAATAGATATGTCCTTTTAAATTAATAAAGGGTTTTGCATTTTGGCACCGTTTTTCTTTGATTTTCCAAAATGCATCAATTTTATTCTTTCTAATTAAGGTAGTTTAGCTTCTACCTTAATTATATGCCTTACTCTTCTTGTCTAATGCACTTGCTAGTACTTCCATCACTACGTTAAATAGTAATGAAGACTATGTGTATTTTGACCTCAGGGCCTAAGATATTGGTGATGTTTTTAAGCATGATGGTAGCTCTATCATTATAAATGTATATTCCCATAAAATATAGGGCTAACATATGCTTATTTATTAATATCTGTTATGTTTTTGTATTTGTTGAGCTTACCAGATTTGTTTCAGAGTCAGATGAATCTTGATTTCCTTAAGGTCTTATATGTATTTTCCAGGAAGATTGTATTATTTATTTGGAGAAAAAAGTCACCGTTAATTAGTTTGCCAGCCGTCAGTGAATGATTTTGATGTGATTTTTGATTGCATATTGGGAGAGTTTAACATTCAAATGTATCAAAAGAGACAAATGTCTTCAAGATGGCTAAATTACATTCTTCAGTATATGCACTTATTTTAAATGTTTATAATAATTCATTTGTATTGATTATAAGACAATAAATTTAATATATGCATAAGGAAGTGGATTTTGTTGTAGCTCTGATTTCAACCTCTTATATAAATTAATATTCTAGAATCTCCAAAAATTAGGTTACTGTACCATGTCAGACAGAATAAAGCAGTTATCTCAAGCTCAACTAAATGTGTCTGACTTTAAAAATCAGAAATCATGTGAGCCTTTGACAGTAACATGTATTTCCTCAGAGCCCAAATTTTATCCCCTTTCCTTCTGAGGATAAAAGAGACACCAAACTGATATAAATATCAGTGGGGAAGGACCCACTTCCATCCTTAGTCAGCTGTTAAATATTGATGTGGAGAGAGAAAATGAATTCCTGGACTATGACCAGTATTCACAATACGGGAATATTTATTATAAAAGAATGAATGATCTCTTAGTTAATTTAATTCTGATCATTAAGGAAAACACTGCAAAATACTGATAGTTTTCATATTCCATCCAAAACATAATTTTTCTTCTTTATAAGAATGCATAATTGGGTGAATCATGTTAATGAAATTGACCCTTGTTTACTTTCCTAAGAGAAATTTCACTGATAGCTGACATATGATTGTTTAAATATAGTTTCAGATTCTGTGTTTATCAGAGGCATTTTAAGCATAAAAAAGGCACATCATCCATCTCTCTCTCAGGTAGAAAAATTGGAAATTATTATATCCACACAATAGGCCTTTATTTCTTAATTTTTTTCTTAATACATTCACCAAAGCTGTGTGCTAAAATGTTGGTCCCAGTTGATGCAATGTTGGGATATAAGGTGGGACAGAAGAAGTTAAGAAATTGAGGGCATTGCCATGAAGAGGAAATTGGGTCCCCCACCCCTTCCTCCCTCTCAATGCTTCCCAGATGCCATTAGGTGAACAGCTCTACTTCACCACATGCTCCCTCACGATGTTTTGCCTCACCACAATTCAAAATTGATAGGGTCAAGTGATGTTGGACTGAAAACGCAGAAACTGTTATCCAAATAAATCTTTGTTCATTATAAGTTTACTTACCTATGTTGTTTTGTCATAGTAAGGGAAAGCTGAGGTGAATACCATTTAGTTTTTTAAACTCTGTGCATAAAGTAAAGAACACTTTATCTTTTCTTGGCATCAAAATAAATCCCACCCATATTCCTTGGGTCATTTTGATTCTGAAATTTATTTCTTTGCATTCTGAACACTTTATCTTGTCACTTTAAAGTCTCTATGCTACCCCAAATTGTTTCTTTCTAAAGAAGCCCTTGTACCCACAATATCTTTTTGTTGGGAAAGCTCCACTAGGCAGATTATTCAAAATTTGCCCATTTGGAAAGTTACCTGACATCTACTAAGTTCTACAAGACTCTACATTTGCATATTAAAAGCACATAAAGAAATTGCAAAGGGGACTTTCATAAGCTTCAAGAGCAAAATGGCCACAGGTACAGCCTCATTCCATGATTTTGTTTTCTATCAAGATTTAGAAACAGTGGTATGAGTAAACATCTGGCAGCTGCTAGATTGCTTTAGGCAAATGCCTAGTGCTTTACATATAAATCATTACATTATTCTGAGTGTGATGCAGAGGAGAAAGGTAGAAATGATCAAACTTTTTAACTGAGAGGTTTCATAGTGCTAAATATTATTAGCATCTTGCTAGGGGAAAAAAAGTAGCATTTTAAAGTACATTTAGCAAGGAATAATGGCACAGCTATGTAAACTGTTATGTATGCGGCATTTAAGAAACTATATATGAGTTGGGAATAATGGAGACTTTCAAGTTTACATATTACAGCAGATAATATAAGATTATTTTTCTTTTTTTAAATTTCTTTTTAATTATATGACAGTAGAAATGTATCTTGACATATCATACAAACATGAAGTATAACTTCCCTTTTTTGTGGTTGTACATGATATGGAATGGTGTGTGTATTCCCATATGAATATAGGAAAATTATGTCTGATTCTACTTTCTTTCCCAATCCCATCCCCTGTCCCTTTCCACCCCCCTACCCCTCATCCAATTTGGTGAACTTCCACTCCTCACTCCTCCAACCTATTGTGAGTAAGCATCTACATATCAGAGAAAACATTGGGCCTTTGGTTTTCTGGGATTGGCTTATTTCACTTAGCATGACAGTTTCTAGTTCCATCCATTTACCTGCAAATGCCATAATCTCATTCTTCTTTATGGTGAATATTCCATTGTGTATATATAGCACAGTTTCTTTATCCATTCATCTGTTGAAGGGCATCTAGTTTGGTTTCACAATCTAGCTATTGTGAATTGAGCTGCTATGAACATTGATGTGGTAGCATCACTATAGTATGCTGATTTTAAGTCTTTTGGGTATAGGCCAAGGAGTGTGATGACTGGGTCAAATGCTGGTTCCATTCCAAGGTTTCTGAAGAATCTGCATAGTGTATTCGATAGTGCTTACATCAATTTGCAGTCCCATCAGCAATATATGAGTGTGCCTTTTTCCCCATATCCTCACCAACATTTATTGTTACTTTTATTCTTGATAATTGCCATTTGTGACTGGAGTGAGAAGTATATAGGTCAGCATTCCTTTTCTTCAGAGCTGGGTATATATTATTCCAAGACTTCCTAGCTTTGAGGTTCTGGCTTGAAAGATCAGTTGAGATCATGATTGGTTTCCCTCTAAATGTTATGTATCTTTCTCCCTGCCAGTCTTTAAAATTCTATCCTTATTCTGTATGTTAGGCATTTTCATGATAATGCACCTGGGTAAGGGTCTGTTGTCATTTTGTATATTTGGGGTCTTGTAAGCATTCTGTGTCTGTTTTTCCATTTCCTTCCTTGGGTTTGGGAAATTTTCTGATATTATTTCATTGAAAAGATTATGTATTCCTTTTGTTTATATCTCTGAGCCTTCATCTATCACAGTAAATCTTAAATTTGGTCTTTTCAGATTATCCCATATTTCTTGCATGTTCTATTCATGGTATCTTAATCTTTTCTCCATGGTCAACTTTGTTTTCAAGATTTTACATTTTGTCTTCATGGCCTGAAACTCTGTCTTCCAAGTGATCTAATCTCTTGGTGATGTTTTCAATTGAATTTTTAATTTTGTTCATTGATTCCTTCATTTTGAGCATTTCTACTTTACTTTTGTTCAGAATCTCTATCTCTTTATTGAAGTGATCATTTACTTTCTGTATTTCCTTTCTGATTTCACTCCTTATACCATCTCCTTCACTTCACAGATCAATTTAACTATGTATAATCTGAACTCCTTCTTGACATTTATTCCTCTATGATTCGATGGATTTTGTTATTGGAGTACCTTGGTTTATTTGGGGCAATTTGTTCCCTTGCTTTTTCATGTTCTTTGTGTGTCTTCCAGTATGGATCTGAGGCAGTAGAGTTCTACCCAGTGGACTTATACTGTCCCTGAAGGTTTCCAGTACCTCACTGTTTAAGGGGAGACAAATACTAGCAGCAACCAATGCAGACAATATACAGCATTAAACGAAATCATTCCTACAATGACTTCTACAGTGCTAATTTGCACAATAAGCAGAAATATGATCAGTTATTGCCTACAATAAAAACAGCAATTTGCAAAAGGGGTTACAATATGAAATGGTGGACATGGAGAGAACAGAAGTGATACAGGAGGTGATGATTATGAGGGAGGAGGAGAGAAGGTAGAAGTAAAAACTTAAAGGAAGATTGAAAGAGAACAATTAATATTGGCTTTTATCAGAAGAAAAGAGAATCAAGGGAAACAGGTGAAATAAAAAAATATACAAAGTAAAAATTTTTAAAAAATTACACATAAAAATTTAAAAAATACAAAACAAAACTAAAATATACTGATCAAATATCCTAGTCCTCAAAAACCTCATTCATGAAAAGTAAGTCTTCAAAAATGCCAGAAATGAGAAAAAGTAAACAAATATGAATATGTATGTACCATTAATGTCACAATTAAGCAGAGGAAAGAATTTAAAAAATGAAAAAAGAAAAAAATCTTGATGAAAAGTTAAAGAATTCTTTCTGTTAGAGTTCAAAAGATTCTCACCTTCTCTTCTCTGCAGTTTTAGGTAGCATCATCTGGGGTGTGATGCCCCACCTCAGGATTGCTGGAGTAAGAGAGGTAATCCCGTAGGCAGAATTCCTGAAGGCAGGGTTTAGGTTTAGATGGGGTTCAGGCTCTTCACTGAATGCCAGTTGGTAGAGATTTTAAATCAGCACACCTCCAGGACCCAGTAATTGCTGGTCCATGATGGAAGACTATACCCAGGTTTCCACTTACGTGGTGGGGAGCCAATTCTTAGTCTCCTACATCAGCTGTAGACCCCATGTTTCCTGATCTCGGGTTTATTCTCCAAACAATCTCTCCCATCCTCACTCTTCCAAATTCCTGGCCGAGTGTATCTCTCCCAGTTGGTCCTATAAGCAGTCAGATGGAATGGGGAGGGGTAGAGCTGTGTGGATTTCCAGTTGTCCCATGTGTAAACCTCTCTCCACATTTGATTTTTTCCTGGTCACTTATGCACACTGTATGTCATGCAGTGTGTGTTTACTTGGCCTGTATTTCAGGCCAAACTCGAGTTTGCCAGGAATCAACTTCCTTAACTGCCAGCCCCCATGCCACTGCTGTGAAATGGTTCCTTCCTTTGCCTTCCACACACTGCCTGGAGAGATGGTGGCTTCGTTCCTA
>JAJEJO010052846.1:0-77173 GCA_020662805.1 Glaucomys volans | reverse complement strand
GGGTCTCCAAAAAATGTGGGTTCCTTTAATTCCTTATCCCTCCATTTTTCTGGTGGAGGAAACACTCTGGATGGTGCTTCCAGCCCAGCTGTAGGAGTGGCTGGCTATGCCACTGGTAATTTCTTCCTTATTTTATTATATCCAACCTCCTAAGTCCCTGATCTGCTTTGAATGTCCAGCTTTAAATTCCAGTTAAGTGCCCCCTTTTTTTTGTTCACCCACCTTGCAGAGAAGCTGCCTGCCTTCTTTATTGGTTTTATGCCATAGAACAAGTATTATTTTTCTTTTAATAAATATCTCTGTGCATATTTTACAAACTATTAAAGGTGATAAAATACCCATACATATAACAAAAAGGAAGACATACTCCTAATTTGTTCAGCACATTCACTTTTTAATAAAGTAACAGATTATTACATCCCATGTTCAATGGACTATTCAGAACTGTGTAATTAAAAGATTGATTAATTAAATAAATATCTATCAAGTGGTTATTTGGCTTCATTCATTGTTATTGGTCCTGAAACAAATTGTTTCTCCTACCTTCTTATTGTCATCATTCTAGTAGGTGAGAGACAAAATAAACTTTCAACAAGAATTTCTTTTGAAATTGATAAATGAATGACCAACACAATTATCATGGTCCATATTTGCTGGTGCCTTTGAGGCAAGGGTGGCTGAGGGCAGTGGTGCAAGTGCAGTTGGATATGGGGAAGTTGAGGAATCTATGTAAAATCCAGGTGGTTTCCCAGAGGAATGAAGATACATATGTTTTGGGCACCCATGTTAAGTCAGGGCTAGCCATAGTGAGTAAAAGTCAGCTTTAAAAGCCAGAAATTTCAGACACAGTTCTATACTCTGATTCCTATATATAGCATTAGGATTTTGTTCTTTTATAAGATTGAAAATTTGAAGTTAATAAAAAGACAATGAAGCAGGAGCTGTTTTCATTCAAGTAAATATTTTTAGGGTTTAAAGGAATTATGTGTACTCTTCTGGAGAGCAATAGAATAAAGCAATTCAATTACTGGGTAATATAAATCAGACTCCAGAGCAAATGAGTTTCTATTTCAGTTTAAAAGAATTTAACACTTGTTAAACACATCAGTATATGAAATACCATGTGCAAATAAATAGAAAATAACAATGTTGCAGTGGTCAAAAATAAGCATATTAGTTGATATAACAGTGGTCAAAAGCAAACATGCACTAATATAATATTCTGGAATATTCCAAATATTAATCATATTACACTTCAGATATAGTAATATTTTCAAAATATTATAAAGGATAGTGTTTTAAAGTAAGGCAAGTAGTAAATTCAAATGCCTTTTTTGGACAAAATTTACATAACTATATTAAGATAGCTATTTGATAAAAATAGTCATTTAGTAGAATATCATAATGACCAAGAATTAATACTGAATACCCTAAAATGAATGTTCAAGTGTTTTTCTGTAATGGTAACTCATAGTTTTATAATCTCAACAATATCAGCCAACCTATGACAAGATAAGTGTGCACTCTGGTGACAAACTTAATAATACTTTCACAATTGAAAAATATGTCTCTTGTAACTATTAAGTTTTAAAGTTGAAATTTAAAACTAAAAGAGATTAAAGGTAAAATTTCAATTTTAAAAGGTAATAGTTATAGTAGAATTACTTTCTAAGTATGTAGATAAAATTTTGCTGTAATATATACTAAAAAAAAAATTTTATGATTTAATCAGCATCCAAGAAAAATCTTAAGATAGCATGATGAGCTGCAGTTTTCAAAATAAAGTTTACGTCTAAGTCTTACTGATAAATACCACTAGAATATCTGTCTGTTCATCTCCAAAAATAAAGAAGGTGGATTTTAGTAGTCACATGGATCTAATGTGATTTGACTCAGTCAAAATGGTTTAAACCTGAACTAGACACAGTATCTACAAGAGACATGCAATGAAATCAAGGTCAACTCAAGTGCTGGAGATTAAGCAATTTCTAGAATGTAATGAATGGAAAATCAGATAAATTTTTCACATAGAGTATTGGGTACATGTGTTTAGAAATAAAAGTAGAAATAGTTCATCTCTTGATTTTCCAATGACATTTGTATGTATACATCTATTAGTACCTGTAGATTATTGATGAGTGGTGGGGATAGAAATCCATATGAGTCAGAGCATCCAAAATTCACTTGCATTCCATTTTGTGCAATCTATCAAGGTATCACTGTTTATAACTAAGATATATAAATTCATTAACATAATGTAGTAGTCTGTGTTAATTTTTTATTGCTCTGACCAAAACACCTGACAATAACAATTTAGAAGAAGAAAAGTTTATTTGGGCTCACAGTTTTAGAAATTAGTGGTCTGCACTACTTCTTTGGGCATGAGGTAAGGCGGAATAGTATGGTGGAAGACAAGGTGGAAAAAATCTGCTCAGCTCATGATAGCCAGGAAGCAAAGGAGAAAGAAGGAAAGAGAGAAAGAGAAGCCAGGCTGGAAATATAAGCCCCAAAACATACCCTCCTTTGACCTACTTCCTTCAGCTAAGCTCCATCTGCATATAGTTACTACCTAATTACTCAATTCAAATTATGAATCCATTTAAGTGAAGTCAAAACTCTTATAATAATCATTTTACCTCTGAACATTCCTGCATTGTCTTATAACATGAGCTCATGTCCAAAACGTAGTATTCAGTCCCTGACCCCCAAACATCATGTCTATCTCACAATTCAAAATGCATTTAGTTCATCTCCAAAGGTTCCCATAGTCTTACCAGTTGCAGCACTGCCCAAAAGTGCAAGTCCAAAGTCTCCTCTGAGACCCAAGAAAAACCCTTGATTGTAAGCTTCTGTAAAGATCAAAAGTAAGTTACAAATAACTAACATACAATGGCACAGAATAAACATTCTTATCAAAAGGAAGGAATTGGGGTCTATAAAGAAAGGATGGGATCAATGTAAGATTGAAACCCTCTGGGAAAACAAGTTTTGGAGCTCCACATACAGGATCTGGGCCACATGTTAGTAAGATGCTCTTTCCAAAAGGTCTGTGTAGCTCTGCCTCTGTGACCTTACTGGTTACAAGTCATGTGGTCTCTCTCTTAGCCTAGTTATCTTCACAGCCAACAGATTCCTTTGGTAGATGTTCCATGTTACTGATGTCTCTTAATTTCAGAGTTCTCCATTACAGCCTCAGCCTCACCCTCACAACTTCATGTATTAACATATCAGAGACTGTCCTCAGAGATTTTGACCCTGTTATAATTTGCCTGACCTCCCTGACTTCCTTTGAAATCTCAGTGAAAGTCTCCACAATTTTCTAACTCCATCACCGTGCATTTCAGCAGAACCAGCCCCATGTGGATGAAGTCAGTCTGCTGCCTTCTCCAGCAATAGCTAGGCCCCTTTGGATGAAGGTTGCAGCAGTCTCTGAATGCCTGAGTGACTAAGCACCTGAATCCTGAGGAAGCAACTTCATAGGCACCTCTGATTAATTAGTCTCCCACCTTTAAATTTAGTCCCACAAAAATTATCAGCACACAGGCAAAATGTAGACAAAATCATTGCTATAACATAACAAGGATGGTCTCTAGTCCAGTTCCCAGCTGAGTCCTCATTCCCCTCTGAAACTTCACGAGCACACTTCTTTTCTTTCTGCATTTCAGTTGTCATTGTGGTCTTCTGAGCTCGCACCAAAATTGGCCATTAAGTTCAAGTCACAAAATGCTAAGGCTTTCCTAGCCTACATCTCCACGTTTCTAAATTCTTACCACAAACTAGGTACAAAGTATTCTGAACCAAATGGTCAGGTTAACCACAACAATGACCTCACTTTTAGCATCAGTTTTTGTGGTAGTCAGCTTTTCATCACTGTGGTCAAAATAGCCAAAAAGTGCAACTTAGAGAAGGAAAAGATTATTTGGGTTGACAGTTTCAGAGGGTCAGTTTATGATTGGCCAACTTCATTGCTCAGGGTATTAGATGAGGCAACATCATGGCAGAATGGCATGGAAGAGTAAAACTGCTCTGTTCATGATGGCCAGGAAGAAAAAAGAGAGAGAGAAGCCAGGGAGAAAATATAAACCTAAAGGCACACCCTCCAGTTGATACCACCGTTTACTGGTGATGAGTTCTGCTTTCTCAGGTGTCGAAGTATAATGCCAGAGAAGCATGCCAAGGCAAGCATGTTAAGCAGGCTTTATTTAAAGGTAATAACACAGACTTCTCCCAGGAGGAAGAAGGGGGCTGATGTTCTAGAACCCCGAGAAGTGAGCGCACCCTACATCTTTTATAGGTTAGGGTCTTCTTTGTTCTGTTCTTTTCCCCCTTATCTCTCCTTCCTGCCTACATGACTAGGCCCTGGTGACACAGAAAAAGGTGAGATGCAAAAGCTGAGAACCTGATGGGCAGGGGGAGGACCAAAGTGATATTAGGTAAGGGCTCAGGGGCATTCATTAGCAACTCTCTGCCTGCAGCTTTTGGGAGGGGCAGTTAAGCAGGTAATCTCAGTGATCAAAAGGGCTCTGGAGACACTGACATCCAATCTCCCAGGGGTGTCTCCAACTTCTCAGACTCTGACGGCTTCCATTCCTTGATTTGACCAGATTTCCCATTCTACACTGACTGCCTGTCCCCAATTCTGGCTTCACAGCAACCTACTTCTTCCAGCCACGTCTCACTGCCTATGGTTACCTACCAGTTAGTCTATTCAAATTATCCACCAGTTGGGTTATAGTTCTCATATTCTAATCATTTCACCTCTGAACATTCCTGCTTTACTGGGGGATACCTCATATCCAAACCACAACAGAATTCTAGACAAGCAGAACTACAGGAAACTGAATTAAATATATTTACATATCTGCAGAAATAATTTGTCACTTTGGAGAGATGTTGGTCAGTCTTTAAAGGAAAAAAATTAGTTAGGTACAATGACTAACTTTGCTCAAGTTCATTCAATTCTTTCCAGAGACCTGGGAAAGGCCGCCTTTTAAGTCTGGCAAACAGCATCTGTCACAGATGTTGAGTCCTTGAAAGGCATGGGACAAGCATGAAAGCTACCAGAGTTTAATTCTAATAAAAGTATGATTTATGCAATAGATTTTTATCTTCATAAAGAAAGATTAAATATAAACTAAATATAGATTGAAATAAATTTTTGTCAAACTTTGCAAGCTGCTCTAGAGAAGTCTTTTGGCATATATAGCTTTTCATATGAAGATAATGAACCGGCCCATTTACTATGACTTCTGGTTCTTCTGGAAGTTTGGACATTTATGACTAATAAATTATGATTTTTATACTTCTGTTTCATGAGTATTCACCTTGAGTGAGCATTCCAGAGTCTTAGCAACTTTGGGAAACTAGTAAAATTGAACTTTTGATCTTGTAAGACAATAGGAAAGGGAGAGTTAATTCAGGTTTGGAATAAAAGCAATATGGGGAGTTGCCAAATCTTCCTCAGATTGCATTTCTTTCATTGTACATTTTATTCAAGCTTGTTTAATAGGTTTTTAAGTAAAACAGTTAATATTATACTTGGGTTAATACTGACCTACTTGAAAATTATTTTTCTGTCTTTTCCCTTAAAAACTGTATTTCAAATCACCATGGTATATTGTGTCTGTTCTGTCATATTCACATCTCATCTGTGTAACTATCCTGGTTCGAACTAATTGTATTTGCACAAAACCTGCAGATCTTAATAACTGATGGGAAACCAATATTTCAACCTCCCTGTTTCATGATATCTGATCCATAAATTTATTATTATTGGTCTGTCTGTTGCATCTCCATGTATATATACCTGGGGAAAGGGACATAAGTAATGCAGGGTCCTGAGCTATACCTCCCCATGGGATAGAAACCTATCTGCTTCAACTTTATTCCTTCTCCTTCCATGAAGCTGAACAATATCAGATTGAAGGCTATTTGTATCTTGTACATCTGATTACTAACTTTGGCCCTAAGCAATGGCTAACTCAGTTCAGAGATATTCAAAGATTACTTTACTATGAATCAATGTTATGATGGAGCTAATTTTTAAAAGGCTAATAAAACCTTCAGATTCATGAATCCTTATTCATCAAACTAAACAGACCCCTATATAATGTAGCTCTTTCCATGTTCTGTGAGTTTGTAACTGTGTACTCAAGCCATTTGGTGAGAGAAGCGATGAAAATGATAGGATATTAGCTGCAATAAATCTAAACATTTTTTCAAAGCAACATTAAAATGATTTTATAGTTGAAGCATTATATGAAAGCAAACCATAACACATATTCAATTTTACAGTTCAAAAATTTTAAAATATTTTTGTTGCTTTTCTGACTGGTAGAGCACAATACGAAAATGAATGTACACAATAAAAATGTTTTCTTTAAAAGACAATAATTATTTTAACTAAAATTTTGCATATAATCAATCCTAATTCATCTCCCCACCTGTCTTCGCCTGATTAGGCCCAGATGATTGGGTAGCTGGTAAACATATATGCAACAAAATACCTTTTAAGCAAGAATATTGGCAGGAACCTCTCTTAATTAGATTTTATATACTGTTACTGGAAAAAAAAAAGGTATTTTTCTCAGATTTGCCACTAGCAAAGATACACAGAATCACAATAATAATGATATAATATTATTGTCACAAGAATAACCAATCTTTCGTGACTTGTGGGGGGCAGGTTTTTCATACACTACAGATTTAATACAAAATTACTGTCTCTTTTGTTTCTGACATAAGTGATAGTTCACATATTGGGAGTTCTCTTTCTTTACAAAATTATTTTTTTAATCAAAAACATTAAAATTCAATACATGAAAAGATATCAATAGACATGGCAGGGTACAGAATGCCAAGACTTTTCATTCCACAAAAGCAGTTAAGAGACTGGGGTGGGGGAAATATCAGAAACAACTTTTTAGGAACTTTGTGTCTTAGTCTGTTTTCTGTCGCAGGAGCAAGACACCTGAGATTGAGTAATTTGTAAATGCTAAAGGTTTATTTAGTTCATAGTCTGGAGACTAGAAAGTCCAAGAGTATGTGGCTAGCACCTGCTCAACATCTAATGAGGTCCTTCTTGCTGCATTATAACAAGGCAGAGGGCATCCTGAGGGGAGACAGAGCAAGTCAGCCAGTGAGAGCTCCCTTTTGTAGTAAAGCTCCTCCTTTTGTGACCCATTAATCCATGAAAGGATTAATTCATCCATGAGGGTAGAGTCACAACGCTGCCATATTGGGGAGTCATATTTCTAATGCATGAACTATTGGGGACAATTAAGCCAAAGTATTCTGGAATCTAATAAAAAAGTTACAATCAGAGGAAGAATTAATGAAGGAAAAACTGATATATTTTTATTAAGATAACTGTGGCATTTTTAGCTACTTTGTTGACATCCCTCACTCCTTGAATCAGGGCAGCCTTGATAAGGACAAACTATTCCACTGAGGTTGCTGGTATCAGAAGGAGTAATACCAGGCATATTTTCAAAGACGTGATTGTGTGTTTTGACCTTTCTACTGAATCCCTAAAGGCTTGGATCAAAGTCTTGTTTTTATTTTACCTGTCTAAGATCTTCTCTAGAATGGAGGTGGTTTCCCAGGCATCATTAATTGAAAGCATTTACATATAAATGTTTAACTGTTACTGCCTGCAGCAAAAAAGAGCCTTTGTAATAAGTAAAAAGTAGACATAAAGCCTCGAAAGAAGCTGAAGAAAGAGACACATAAGGGAAAAAGGGTTTAGAAAATCTGTCAGGAAATCTTCAGGCCACATATATACCTAAGGTTGGATGCACGTTAAGTAAGGACTTGTGATCACTCCAAGTTCTCACCTGTGGTGACCTTCACGTTTCATCCAGGAGGGAAGAGAAGACAATCCTGCATTGAAAACTGCCCCACCAAGCATTGGAGCACCGTAAGTCAGATCCAGTCTGAACTATTGAGAGAGCTGCTTGTTTGAGGAGGAGAGTTTCCATTTACTTAAGAAAATGTCTATCAAATAAATAGGCAGGAATGGAACAGATTTCAATAGTCCCACAGGACAAATAATACAGACTTTCTAAAATTTGCTTAGAAAAGTCATAAATCTAACACAAATATGAAAAGTAGTACATTGTAATATTCAGAATGTCTGGTTTCTAATAAAAGTAAGTCATATAAGGCAATAAGAAAGTATAGCCCATTTTTGTAAAAAGGAAGTAATAGAAACTGTTCCTCAGGAAGCTCAGGCATTGGATTTATCAGATAAACATTTAAAATTAGCTATCTTAAATATGTTCAGAAAAATAAAGGAAGCCACAATTCACAAAAAACTGAAAGGAACTGGGAGAAAGTTGTCTCACCAAATTCAGAATATCAATAAAGCTAGGCCAATTATAAAGAAGAAATAAATAGAAATTCTGAACTAGAGAAGTACACTCAATGAAATTTAAAAATAAAAAACAAAACAAAAAACAGAACTCTCCAGGCATGTTGCCTAATGCCTTCAATCCCAAGCAGTTCAAGAGACAGAGGCAGGAGGATCAGAAGTTCAAAGCCAGACTCAGAATTTGGCAAGTACCTGTCTTTAAATAAAACATAAAAAGGGCTAAGGGTGTGAGTCAGAGGTTAAGCTCCCAGAGTTCAAGTCAATACCCCCTCCCCCACCCTACAAAACAAAACAAAAAACCAGGAAGTCGATAAAACATTTGAACAGGTGAATAATGAATAAATTAAATAATACTGTTGAAATTACCCAATCTCATGAGGGGCAGAAATAATAATAGAATGAAATAAAATTGGACAAAGCCCATGAATCCTCTGGAACACAACCTCTGAGGACAGCAAAGAGACTGGAAGGATACTTGAGAAAGAGTGCAACACTTCCAATATATGATAAGATATATGAATTCATGCACTGGAGAGACTTATAAAACAATTGTGATAAACTGAAAGAGATCTGTATCTAGACATAAAATAATTAAATTGTTGAATGCCAAAGGCAAAGATTGTATCTTGAATGTAACAAGAGGAAAGGAATGGGTGGGCATAGTGGCACACAACTGTAATCCCAGCGACTCAGGAGGCACAGGCAGGAAGATTGCAAATTCAAAGCTAGCCTCAGCAACTTATCAAGGCCCTAAACAACTTGGCAAGACTCATTCTCAAAATAAAAAATAAAAAAGGCTGGGGAATGTGGCTCAGTGGTTAAGCACCCCTGGGTTTAATACCCACAACCAAAAAGGAAAGAAAAATGAAAGGGAACCTCAACAAAATTAGCAGTATATATTTCTTCGGACATTACTGAGTCACAGGTTGTGGAATGACATTGAGGTCGGGGCTATGGGCAAAAAGAGAGTCAGTGCAGATAATCAATAATTGGATTTGATGGAGAAGATGGGGACTGGTTGGAAAGGAAAGGAAATCAAATGCTGATATCTCCAAAGCCCTTCCCCCACCTCCTCCAAACTGTTGCTAAGGTAACCTGACCCAGGAATTGTTCCTTCCTGCAGGGAGTTGTAGTTATTGTTAATTAATGCCTCCTGGGTTGGTCCCCTACTCCCTGTACCCCTGGGTGGCTTCAGTCCCTCCCACCCTTGGATTATTCCACCTTCACCTTTTGGCCCACCTTTTAGTTCCTTAGCTGGATGGGTAGAGGGAGAGGAAAATAAGGAGAGAAGGAGGGCATGAGAACAAAGGAATTCTAAAATAAAAGGTGCAGGGCAACCTCACTTCCTCAGATACCCAGCTCTGGGACCCCTTCTCTGCAGAGAAGTCTACCTCTGTTCTACCCTTTAAATAAACTTGCTCTCTACCCTTGCCTTGGCGTTTCTCAGGTGTTCAGTCTTCACATCTGGGGAAATTGAACTCGGCCCTGATTGATTCTCATCACCGACAGTACCAACATATGTAAAAGTGCTGGAAAAAAATCCCACCAATCCCAAATTTTATATCTGGCAAATCTTTCTAAAATTAATTAGAAAGTAAGACATTTCTAGATAAAGAAAAACTGAGAGTTTTTACTGTTAGTAGATCTGCCCCATAAGAAATGTTAAAGGGAGTCCCTCATGTTGAAATAAAAGATAGTAGTTACTTAAAGACATTAAAAAAAAAAAAGTACTAGTAAAGGTAATCACCTAGGCCAAAGTATAGCACGTGTTTTGCTTTTTACCTCCTGACTTTTTCTATAACATTCAGAGACAAATACATAATACAATTTTAGCGAATATACTTTAATGGGAAGAATGTAAATATGTAACTAATGGCAATAATAATATAAGGGATAGATCTATAATAAGCAATTTTTGTATATATCTAAAATTAAGATGGTATTTATTCAAAGTACATTAATATCAACTCTGATATTAATAGTAATTCCCAGGGTAACTACTAAGAAAATAACTAAATATATAAAGAGTAAAAGAAATGAGAAGGGAAGCAAAATAGCACACTAGAAAAAAATTAACACTACAGAAGGAAATAATGGAGAAAGTGAGGGATGAAAGCATTAAAAGACATCAAAAGCAAATCGTAAAATGATGGAAGCAATTTTTTGTCAGCAGTCAAGTGAAACATAAATTAATTAAACTCTCAAATTAAAAGCAAAAATGGGCAAGATGGATTTTTTTTTTAACATGATCCACCACAAGCCATCAATAGGAAATTCATTTTACATCCAAAGACACAGAAAAAGTTCAAAGCGAAAGGATGGGAAAAGATGTTCTATGAAAGTATCAACCAAAAAAAGAGGTAGAACAGTTAAAAGAGACAAAAAAGACAGTTACAAGAGACAAAAAAGGACATTTTACATTGATGAAAGGGTTAGGATCCAATGATATAAAAAACCACACTTTACGATAATCCCACAAAATTATAGAGCAAAAACTGAGAGACTTGAAAGGAGAAACAGAGTTTTACAATAATAGTAAAAGACTTCAATATCCTACTTTCAATAATCAATAGAACAACTAGGTAGAATATCAACAAGGAAAAAGATTTAAGCATTATAACTCAGTTACATTGAATAGCCACTGCCTAACAATACTATAATAAACTTTTTCTTGAGTGACCATGAAGCATTCTCTTGGATAGACCATGTTAGGTTATAAAAAGTCACAATAAATTTTTTAAAACTTAATGAATGAAAGTACCTTCCTTGATGATACAGAAATGAAGTTTTCGTTTGTTTGTTTTTTTGAACTGGTGATTGAGCCCAGTGGCCCTTAACCAATAAGCTACATCCACAGAAATTTTTATTTGTTATTTTGCAACAGAGTCTCATCAAGTTGCTCCCTAGATTGCTGAGGCTGGCCTTGAACTTATGATCCTCCTGCCTCAGCCTCTCCAGTTGCTCGGAGCATAGGTGTGAACCACTGCACCTGGACAAGAGTGAAGATAGAAGTCATTACTTGAAATAAATTTGGAACATTCATAAATATGTAGAACTTAAGCAAAATATTCCTAACAAATGAACCAGAGAAATATTGCAAGAGAATATAAAATACTTTGAAATTAATGAAAACAGGAAAACACCAAAAAATGTTAAATGTAAAATAGACAATGTTCAGTGAGAAATTTGTACTTACCAGTAAACACCTAAATTAAAAAGAATTGAATAATCACCTAAAATTAAAGACTTAAGTAATTAGAAAATGAAGATAAAACTGAACATAAGGCCAGCAGAAAGAACATACTCAAGATTAGAAGGGAGGTAAACAAAATAGAGAAGAGAAAATTAGTTGAGAGAATCAAGGAAACCAAAAAGTGATAAACTTTAAGTACAGTGACAAATAAGAGACTAATAAAATCAGAAATGCAAAGAAAGAACATTACCACTGATCTTTCAAAAATAAAACAGATTATCAGAATATTATGAATAAATTTATTTCAATAAATCAGCTAAATTTTAGGTGAAATTGATGAATCCCTCTTAAAAAAAAGAAAAAAAAACCTATCCACACCAAACCCAAACAAAAAGAAATTTTGAATACACCCTATAGAAAGGTCTTCAATCCATAATCAGAAACTTTCTAACCATGAAAAATAGGACACCAGATGGCCAGCATTACCTGAACACCAAAAACAAACAATGATACTACAAGAAAAGAGGGCTACAAGCACCCCTTGTAAAAACTGATGTAAAAATCTTCAACAAAATAACAGCAGCATGAAAACTGATTAAAAACCATGACGAAATGGTCCTTATCTTATGAGTGCAAGCATGGTCCAAAATACAACTTTAATCATGGTAATATACCACATAAAATAGAGTGAAAGGTAGGGAAAAAATCTACATAATCCTCTCAATCTATGTATGAAAAGCATTTGACAAAATTCAACACATTTTTATAACAAAACGCTCAATAAACTCAGAATAAAAGGAAACATCTGCAACAGAGCGAATTGCAGGTATAAAAATTACACAGCTCACATCCTTACAAGTAGTGAAAATATTTTTTCCTTCCAAACACACACACAAAAAGGATGACAGCCATTTCCACTTCTATTCAACATTATACTAGAAATTCTATCCAGAGCAATTAGTCAGGGAAGAGGAAATAAAGGTCATACAATTAGGAAAGAGAGAAATAAAACAACTTGTGTTCATAGATGACATGATCCTATTTATGGAAAATGCAAAAGAATTTCCAGAAAAATTATAGAGTTAGTTAATGAATTAATAATTTAGAATACAGGGTAAATGTTAAAAAATTAGTTTCATTTCTATACACTAGCAATGACAAGCTGAAAATGGAAAATGAAAACATTGCAATTCATAATAGCATCAAAAGGAATAAAACACTAGGGGGTTAATCTAATCACTGAAAACCATAAAGCATTCTGTCATCAAATAAAATTTAAATAAATGGACGCATGTACACATTCATGGATTGGAAAACCTGACATTGTTAAAATGGTAGTAATCCTCAAATTTATTTGCACATTCACTGTAATCCTTCTCAATATGCCAATGATCTTCATTGCAGAAATGGAAAAGCTATATCCTTTAGATTCAGATAGAATTTCAGGGAATAGAAGAAGAAAGTTGAAGAACTCACAGTGCCAAAGTACAAATTATTTAGTATTTTCATCCATGTCCCATTTTTTATTGTAGTGAAACTCTATTAAATCTGTATACTGGATCTTTGAATACATGTTTAATTCAAACTTAGTATTGCTGAGGTGAATCTGCTTATGTTATTTAGATGTTAATGTATTTAGGCCTAAATAAAATCTGAATAAATAGAAAGAAGTCCACATTCATCAACCAGAAAACTTGATATTGTTAAGATATTATTAAAATATTGCTGAAGTAAGTTGACTTATATTATCTAGGTATTAATGTATGTAGGCTTCTGAAATATTAGGTTTTGATATATCCTGACAAATTATCCTCCAGAATGCCTTTGTCATTTCAATATTGAGCAACTCTTTATAGACCATCACCAACTTACTACATATAAGATATTTGACACCTTGAATTTTGTAATTTTATAGTCCTTATTTTTAATTTTTGTCTATTTTTTCTTTTTATATGGCCTGATTTTTTCACTCCTGAGAACAAGCACCTGCCTTTCCTCTTGTTGGAAGACTGCCACCAGCCTCACAGAACTCTCTAAACTGCAAAAATGGAAGCCTAAAAGTGTTTGGACATTTACATTTCCTAATCAATAACTGGCAGGCACAGGAGTATAAATTTTTCAGCTTCCCTACATGAACAATTCTGAGGGATTATCCACACAGAGCTTCCTTGCAGGATAGAGTCAAAACTAACACGTGCATGATTTGTCAATAACCATAGTCTTGCTTCATCTCCTTGCTTCTTTTCTGACCATTTTCCCATTTCTTTTTTATTCTTGTGAGTGCTTCTGAAATAAACTTCTTCTATTTTAACTATTTTCTCAACATCTGCTTCCAGGGAACTCAACCAATAATGCTGTCTTAAAAAAATTAGGATTTTTTAAATTTTATTTTTTGTTGCATAGCATGCATAGAGTGAAATATGCTGATATTAGTTTTTTTTTTGTTTTTGAATCTTCAAATATCCATTGCTGAAATATGAGAGCGATTGACTTTTCTGTATTAGTTTCTATCCTGTGACATTGCTACACTTTTTAATTTCAAGTTTTTTATTTGCTTTTCCTATTGAATCTTAGAACTTCTATTAAGATGATCTTGTCTTCTGTGAATAAAGATGTGTATTCACAGTCAGAGAATAAGAGTGGTAAAATAGGAGTAGTGAAAGATGACATCCTTAACTTGATCTTGAACTTAGGGGGATGACCATTTTATCACTCTTAAGCATGCATTGAGGATGGGTTTTTATAGGTGTTATGTATCCAGTTATAGAAGTGCCATTCTTCACAGACTACTGAGTTTGTTTTCATAAATAGGCCTTGCTTCAACTGACAAGATAATATGATTTGTTCTTATTATCTGTTCATATACAGTATTGCATTTATTATTATAGACTCACAAATGTAGAATAAATCCCATTTTGACATTTTGTATAATCATTCATAATCAGTTTCATTTAGCTAATATTTTTAAGGCTCTTTCCACCAGTATTCATGAGAAATAATAGTTCTTTCTTTTTATCCTGAAGTTTTTAATCTGGTTTTAATAATATAATAATGCTGACCTGAATGAGCTTGAGAAGTGTTTGCTTTTTGTTTCTATTTTCTGGAAGAGATTGTGAACATTTGTACAATTTCATCTTGAAATGATTTTTAGAATGTAGTTGTGAAATCTGGTAGGTCTGGTGATTTTTTTTTTTCTCTTGAAAGGCTATTTATTATACATGCCTTTCTATATTCTAGCCTATTCATGTGATCTGTTTGTTTGTTTGTTTGTTTTTGTACCAGGGATTGAAACTAAAGGTGCTTAACCATTGAGTCACATCCCCAGCCTGTTTTACTTTTTATTTTGAGAAAGGATCTCACTAAGTTGCTCAGGGCCTTATTAAGTTGCTGAGGCTGGCTTTGAACTTGTGATCCTTCTGCCTCAGGTTCCAAAGCTGTTGGGAAATCTATTTCCATGTGGGTGAGTTTTTATAATTTGTGTATGGCAAGGAATTGACCCATTTCATCTATAGATATAGATTCACATGCAAACACAGAGAAATAAACAAATATATAGATCAGTAAGTACAACTGTCCCTCTATATCTGTAGGCAAATTTGTGTGCTTCATGTTTAAAATACTGCTTTAATATTATACTAGTGACCATTGAATCAACAGTGATGACTTCTTTTTTTATTTCCAATATTGGTAATGTTTCTCTTTATTTTTCTTGTGTAGATATTGATTATATTGCTCTTTCCTAAATGCTAACTTTCCATTTGTTTTGTATTTATTTTGTCATTTTCAATTTCACAAATTTCTGCTCTGCATTTTACTATTTATTTTTTCTGCTAGTTTAGGCTTTAATTGTTGTTCTTTGTACGAAGTCCAATGGTAGACACTTAACGTCTTTAAGTTTTTTCTTATTTTAGATTATTTTCTCTTCCACCTTCTCCTCTTCCTCCTCTTCCTTCTCAACTTCATCTTCTTCCCTTCCCCTTCCTTTCCCTTCCCTTCCTTTCCCTTCCCTTTCCCTTCCCTTCCCTTCCCCTCTCCTCCCCTCCCTCCCTTCCTTCCTTCCTGCCTTCCTTCCTTCCCTCCTTCCTTCTTTCCTTCCTTCCTTCCTTCCTGATGGTATTTAATTCTGTTATTGTTTCCACGTTTTTTTATTGGTGCCTTACAGTTGCACACAATGATGGGATTCATTGTTACATATTCATACATGCACACAATATAACAATACACTTTGACTAATTTCACTCCCAACACTTGCCCCACTCCCTCTTTACCTCTCACTCCTTGGCCCCTTTCCTCTACTGCTCTCCCTTTGATTTTCATGAGATCCTCTCACCCCAAAACGTTTCTTTTCCTTTTTCCTCTCTAGCTTCTGCACATGAGAGAAAACATAGGACCCTTTGTATTCTGAGTTTGACTTATTTTGCTTAACTTAATGGTCTTAGTTCCATCCATTTTCCTGAAAATGACATAATTTCATTTTTCTTTATGGCCAAATAAAACTGCATTGTGTATGTATACCAAGTTTTCCTTATCCATTCATCCACTGATGGATACTTAGACTGATTCCTTAGTTTGGCTATGGTGAATTGTGCTGCTATGAACATGGGTATACACACATCACTCTAGTATGACGATTTTAATAGTTTAATACCAAGGAGTAGTATTTTCTTATTAGGTTTTTTTACTTTTCATTATTTGTATTTATACTATTAAATTTATTCTAAGCACTGTTTTCCCTGTATTTAATAAGTATATATTATGTATTAATTTTTATTTACTTCAAAATATTTTTAAAAATTTTAGTACAACTTCTTTGGCTCATATGACATTTAGAAACACTTAATCTTTAGATTGCGTGGATTTTCCAGCTATCATTCTATGATTTTAAAATGTAACTCTATTGTGGTGTGAGAACATAGATTGTGTATGTTTTTTATATTTTAAATTTGTTAAGAAGAGCTTTATAATCCAGAATATGATATATCTTCATAACTATTGCATGCAAGCTCGAGAAATCTGTATAATTTTGTTATTGGAAGAAAAGTGTTCTAAGTATGTTCATTGGATCAAGTTTATTGATGGTACCAGTAAGGTCAGCTACCTCAGTTACTGATTTTCTCCTGTTAGATCTATCATTACTGAGAGAAGGGTGCTGTGCACTCAACTCTAATAATGGATCTGTCGACTTCTTGCAATTACACTGATTTATTTCTTGTGTTTTACTCACTCTACTGTTAGGAGCATAAACACGTAGAACTTTTTATATTTTTTGGATAATTAACACCTTTCTCATTATTCAATGTCGTTTGAATGCATGCAGTCATTCCCACATATCTTCAATCTCTCCATCTGTGGAATCAATCCAAGATCATTTACTATGTTCTTAGTCCTATGGTGACTGCATGTGTGCTGAACACGTACAGAACTTTTGTTTTATCATTTTTCTCTAAACAATATCTTATAACTCATTACCTAGCATATTGTATTAGGAATTATAAGTAATCTAGAGATGATATAAAGTATGGGAGCACATTGCATGGGCTGTATATTATGCAGTTTATTTATATTTTATCTTATTTTTCACAGATTCTGACATCCACAGAAGGTCCTAGAACCAATCATCCTTAAAGAACATGGGATGCAAGAGTAGGTACATATTGGTATTTGAACAGAAAGAGATCTCTTGGTTACATTATGGTTCATATAGATTTATGGTTACATCAAATTTCAAAAACATTTGGCTTACTTTTAAAAAAAATGTTTTTTCTACTCCTTGTTTCTCTTTTGGGACTCCAATTATTTTTAAGTCAAGTCATTTAAAAGTGTCTCTACCACTTTTTACATTTTTGTTTCCTTCCATATTTTAGTTTTTTAAATTCATATTGCACGTTTTCAAGTTTGTTGATCTTTGTTCTGCAAAAATAATATGAACATATGAAGGAATATGTATAAGGTTTGTTATTTCTTAAAAGTTCAGGAACAGTTTAAAGTATTCTTATGCTTTATTGTGTAAAAAAAGCACTGCAAATTTAATGTCATGAAACAGCATCTGGTGTATTAGTCTTATAAATTCTGTGGGTCAGTAATTCAGAAAGAGTATAGAGGGATAGAAATTTATTTATTTTCTTTTTGCTTCGCAGTGTCATAGACATCAGATGTTAAGATTTAAAGGGCTGTGAATGACTTTAATGACTGGTACTACAATAATCTGGAGGATTATTCACATATGTGCTTAGTGCCTGGACTGAGATGAGTCCACAACAGAGAGATGAATGCTCCCAGTATGCCAGAATGGAGGAGGTTCCTGTTTGGAAGATTTCTAATGCTGAAACAGAGACCATACTGGACATAAGGTTGGTCACTCTACAGCTGAGTTCAGTTGTGACAATTGGTTGGATGCACCTCACAAGTTCTGTCCATTTGACTTAGGCTTCTCAAAACATGGTGTTGGATGGTGAGAAGTACTTCATTCTTGTAGTGCTGAAGAAGCATTCAGAGAGGGACAGGGCAGGCAGAAGCTACAGGACTTCTCCCAGAAACATACCATCACTTGGTTACAAATGGGTTACCTAGTTGAGTCAATATTTAACAGGAGGGAAATTAGCTTCCAAATTTGGATCATTTTGCAAAAGAATATGTAGGGTGGGAAATAATGTGACAATCTTTGCAACAAATAATCTGCAACACCCAGCAATTTGGGAGTTGAGGCAGAAGCCTCAGCAATTTAGTGATGAGCTAGTCTTGAAAAATCAGGATCAGGTCCTCATTCTCCCAGTGCTGAAGATTAAACACCCAAGAAATGCTGAGGCAAGGATAGAAAGCAAGTTTTATTTAAGGGCTAGAACAGGAACAAACTTCTCCAGATGGGAGAAGGGAACCCAGAGCTAGTACCCATGGGAGTGGGAAAACCTTGCCCCTTTATAGATTTTGGGTTTTCATTCTTCTTATGCCTCCTCCTCCTCTTTTCTTGCCTATGCTCTCAATAGACAGGGGAAAAAAACCACCCAGGGGTGTAATTGCTTGTGTTAGAAAGTGCAGTCTTTCCACTGGTCAATGGGGAAGTGTTATCTACTCGTTTTCTTTGATAATCAGCTATCTGTCCTTTTCCCTGGTTTCGGAGAAACCCTGTTTCAAAACAAAAGATAAAAGAGTAGCAATTTAACTCAGTGGTGAAGTGTCCCTGGATTCAATCTCTAGTACCAAAAAAATGTTTTAAATAAAAATAATAATCTGCAACAAATAAACTGTATGACGTTGTAGTGTGTATGTAACTGATACAATAATAAGGAAAAGCAAATAAATTATTGCTCAAAGTTCAAGTAAATAGCTTTTAAAAAGAAGATGGAAGCAGGATGCTTAGTAGCATGTAGGGACTTCTATCAATGCTTATTCTTCTGAATTGAGTCATTGTTCTGTAGATATTATATTTAAGGCTATTTGTTAAAATACACAAGTTGAATGTACTTCTCTGGTTGTGTTTTACTAAAAATATATAAAAATAATATGGCAATTAGCAACAGACCAACTGTACTCTCTCATGTATTCCCTGAAAACTTAACCTATAAGAGTATCAAATGGGAATCTATTGAATTGAAAATTTTGAGTTTACGAATTAGAGCCTTGGCAGCAAGTCAGTTAATTGGAATCAACAAGGAAATCATTGTTTTTGAGTGATGGTTTCTTCAAAGAAAAATGAAAAAAAAAAAAAAAGAAGAAGAAGAAAACTTAAAATGCCACAGATAATTTGTGAACAAGTTGAAAGCTTTATAAACATCATGGACTCCAGAATAGGGCAACAGAATAAGAAAATAAATGAGTAAATTTAACCCTAACAAATATATGATTAGGAAATAATAATACTTTTTTTGTTGTTGTTAAAGGAAAGCAATGTGGGTGAGTAGGATTTTATATTTTTATAGTTTAAAAAAATCAGTGATGAAGAACTGACAAATCTAGCTCTGAGCACTAAAATAAGGAAACCATCTTTATTTATATCCTAGGGCTATAACAAACTGAGTGGAATAAAAAGAGAGATATTTTTAGTACATTTGAAAATTAGAAATCTGAGATCATCTTATCAGCAGGACCATGCTTTCTCTTAGCTTCTGGTGGTTGACATAGATCCTTGCCAAATCCCTGGTACTCCTTGCTTTCTGGCTGCATATCAATCTCTGCTTCTATCATCACATGAACTCTTAGTTGGGCATCTTTCTTCACTTGGGATTCTTTTCTCTGTTTCTGTTTATTTTTATTTTCTTCTTATAAAGACAAAGATCACTTGGAATTAAAGGCCCACCCTCTCCCATTGTGACCTTATCTTGACTAGGTTACATTTGCAAAGACACCATTTCCAAATAAGATCGCATGAACAGGTAACTGGGTTTAAGAATTCACCATATTTTTTGATAAGAAAAATTAGACATACAATACCATCTATTAAAGAAAAGTTGAGTTAATTTTGTAGCATAGACTTTAATTTTGGAAAAAGAATTTTCATGTTTAGAAATTTCTATTTATTGCTAACTATTCTCTATTTGAATAAGCAACTGATATTGTACTATGAAATTGTCTAATGTCTACATGTAACATACACAACTTATGTTGTATATAATTCAGAGCTTGATTTTACATCTAATCAGTTATATAAAAATTTTATTTTGACTGTCTTAAAAACCTCATGAAAACAGCTTAAATAAAGCTTAAGAAGACAGGTCTTTTACCATGGATAGTTTGAGAATCATTACTGTAAGGCATGAAATGGGACTGAGTAAATATAGGAGTGTCCAAAGAGGAATTGGTATACATTTGCCATGGGTTGGCCTGCTTCCTCAGAGTCAATCACCAAGGCGATTTCAATATTCAAAAGTCACACTAGTGGTTTCTAACCTTATTCATCCCCCCTTATCCCAGTGGACTATAAACAGAGGTGATATCTAGCTCCTGGAAGAGATTGTCAGCAAGCAGATTCAGAAAGCTGAGGTCCTGAGAAAGTCTACAAAGTCTCTACAAAAACCTATCAGCACTATGAGAAGTTGGACAAAAAATTATAGAAAGTTCTGATAGAGCATCAAGATTAATTAAAATGGAAGCATGCCTCCACCTGTATATTGGTTATTCTTCTTTGGTGATTTTCAGTTTCTATGAAAAAGATTTCCATAGCTTCTGCAGATCTAAAAGAAAGATGATCAGAAAATTTAGTAACCACTGCCATAAGCAGAGTTTGTCTGTGGCTCCAGCAATTAAAGTCCCAGAAAACACAGTCAAGGAATTACCAAAGTCAATACCAAATTAATTTGATACATATAGCAACATGCATAAGACAGAACCATCTCCTATCCCCAGGCACTATTCTTCACCTGAACTGTTCAGTAGAGATAGAAATGATCCAGGAGAGAGTGCAGACTTCTTTTCTTACATGCTTCTTTGAGAAATTGTATTCAGATATGAAGGCAAGCAAGCAAAGGTGATATTAACACTCAAGGAAAAATACAATGTTACAAGAAAAAGTTTTACATGTAAAGCAAATTATTATTCTTCGAACTTTACCAATGGGAAGATTTGTAAAGTTCCAAACATACAAGTTATAATTAATTTCCTTACATACATAATGCCTATAATCCCATAAAACTCTATTTCAAGCACTTTTGTGAAGTAAAAAATAAAAAAAATGTACTTATTTTAAAATTTGAGAAATAATATAGACTTTGCCATGCTAATAGAATAGCAGTTCAGGAGTGGAATGGCAAAAACCTCTTTTTCTCATATAGTTATCTCGGAAGGTAGTATGTCCTCCCAGCTCTTCCCAGAATTGGCTTTTCCCCTACCTGACTTCTGTAGTTCAGTTTTTCTTTGTTTTTCTCACCTGTTATATAGTCTCTTTTATCAAACCTCTAACTCTACATCTATAACTTCTTATCTTTCCCTTCCTTTCTCTTTGCATTTTGCTGCTGATACAACTAGACTCCTTTGACCTTTGTCTTTTAAATGAGCCTAGCATAAAAGTATTTTTTCCTTCCCCTGCCTCTTCCCTCTCTCTGTCTCTAATAATTATTTTCAGTTCTTTAATTTTTAATTCTTTAATTTTTTGAAGAATTGAGCCATCAAATTCAAGAAAACTTGACTTTTTTAAAATATATTTTAAAACATTGTTAATTTCAAAATTCACAATTTATCCCTGTCCACGTGTGTCCTTGGTTATGGAATTGTTATGGAGCTGGGGCCTTCTGAGAAAATGAGGCAATGTGAGGAACCCCACTTCAAACCCTGATTCTTGGCAATGAAATTGGAAAGATTTAAGACATATTATTCAGACTAACAGAAATGATTTTATTGAAGGGATAGTAAAAGGTGAAGGAGACACTATCAAGGGAGAGAATGGGTTCTCTCAGAGAGGAGAGGGACCATGTGCCTCTCCTGTACTTCAGTTTTATTGGGGATCCCAGAGAAGTTTCCAGAGAGTCCTGCCTAGGTCCACCTCCTGACTTTTGACTGACAGCAGGGTGAATCAGACTTCCAAGTCCCTACTGTCATGGCAACTCTAGGTCACCCTGACCCATGCTGACTGGGCCTAATAAAATTCTTAACCATACATTCTTACAGATTTTATAGTTAGGAGAACTATTCTTACCTTCTGAAGTTTCAGGACCTGGTCATAAAAATCTCCTGGTTTCTCCCATCAACATGTCTTGGGCCTGCATTTCTCTGGCAGTGAACAGGTAGTTTGCTGAGGAATGTGACATATCCTGTTCACTTGGGCCAGGCAGGGCTGCAGGTAAATTGCTTGTCAGAGAAGAAAGTCTGTGGGGGTCAGTACAGTGGACCCATTTTATAAGATTATTCTCTTCACCCTGTGTACCTACCATCCTCATCTGTCTGTTCCCTAAAAGAATTGACCAAAAAACGAATTATTACTTCAACTTCCTTTTCACCTCACTTCTTTTTCATATATGTACTCTGAATTATGTTATTTGAGGAATTGAGCCATCAAATTCATTAGCTTAGAGGTAATCTCTAAGAATGAGCAGTTTTATGAATTTCATTAATATATTAGAGAATCTAAAAGTCTGAGTAGCTGGAGAAGGTACTGGCTGCTGCGTGGTCAGTCAGGCTTTAATGGACAATGTACTGCTGTGTATGCCTGAAATACTTGAAATGCAAATTTGGAACAACTTTACCGTCTAAATGCTTGGCTGGATTAAGCACCTGATGAGGATGGTTTTGCAAGCTTCAAGTACTTTGGTCTGGAAAACCATATGTTTCATCTCGAAGTATTGCAAGGAAAATTGATACTAAATTATCTCTGATTCAGTGTCTACGAGTTCAATTTCAGTTTACCAGCCATGCAACAGAATGGAGTACCAACCACCTGGGAGAGGATGCAGTGGTGTCTTCTGTGGGTAGCCATAGAAGAAGGACAGTATTCAACAAGACAAAGGACAGAAGGCAGGTCAAAGCCCCTTCTTCATGATGACTTCCTTTCTTCAAGAAGACCCCAAGCAGGCATATTTCCTTACCAAGCTTGTCTCAAGAAGAGCCTCCCCCAAAGACTGCAACACTGGGTAATGAAGAAGCCCAGCAGGAGATCTGTTCACTTGAAAATGAACTTGCTACTCTTAGAGCTCAGATTGCCAAAATCGTGACTCTGCAAGAGCAGCAGAATGTCACCGCAGCAGGTGACTTGGTTTCTGCTACATCTGTTACCACAGCTTCACCTCCTCCCTTGCCACTACCACCACCACCACCACCACCACTGCCTCCTCCCCCTGCTCCACCAGGGCTCCACCAAAGTAAATCTGCTATTGATCTGATTAAAGAACAAAGAGAGTGAAAAATCAAAGCTGGAAAGACTTTGGCTAAGAAAAAATCCAAAGAAATCTGACATGCCAAATATGCTAGAAATCCTTAAACATATGAATAGTGTAAAACTTTGGTTGGTTAAGAGGTCAGAGCAAGATGTAAAGCCAGTAGATGCTACTGACCCTGCTGCCCTCATAGCAGAAGCTCTGGAAAAGAACTTTGCTTATCAGTATTGAAGGGACAGCTAAGGTGAAGTTGAAAAGGGAGTTTTAAAGTCTAAATTAAAGACCACTTCAGAGACAGCATTGTTTGGGCCACATATGTTGAAGTCCACAGGAAAAATGAAGGCTTTAATTGAAAATGTTCGAATGGACAATAAGCTGGAAAAGACTCCTGGTTCCACAGGTTTGTGAGGGCTGAATTTGGCTAGTAGAAATCAACACTATTTAGTAAATACCTGATTTTAGTATTCAGGTATTTGTAACCTAAGCAATAATGGAAGCACCCTAACTTTGCTTTTGTGAGATTGTCAGTTCTGGAGCTTCCCAAAACATACTGAATTCTGACATGTTTTTTACATATAGCCAGGATGTTGAAACTTCCAATCTTGAAAACATTTGTAAGATTACAGAATATAGAAAGGCCACTTGTGGATTTTACTGTGCATTTTAAAATTCATAATACTGATTTATCTGTACAGATGTTTTATATACATATATTAACAGTTTAAAAATGATCAATGAATGACAATGAAGGTATTGTTATCCTCATTTGTTTTCAATAAACATTTACTATTCAGTGATGGATTAGCTGGTATAATGTAAATTGATGGAATAAAATATTTGAGATTAGAATCTTCTTGCCTTGAACAGAACTTCTATCTTAGACCACATTTTTGGAGCTGAGCTTTGCATAGGAACAAGTTGATGTTCACTGCTGCAATTCCATATGCTTTCCATTACAGGGAAGTTGAGAACCAGGACAGCTGCTTGTACCTCATTGCCATCCAAGTGCTGGGGAAACAAATGTACTTTCCAAGTGCTGACAGATTGAATTATTGAATTAAATCACTTAAATATATACATATATATATAGAGAAAATTATTTGGTTAAGACTTCAGGATAAGGGAGGAAGGGATTGGATGGGGGGAATGGGGAAAAGGAACAGGGGATGGGAATGGGAAAGACTGGAAGAATTGGATGTATCTTTCATATATGAATACACGACCAGTTAAACTAGTACATATGTACAACCACATAAATGGGAAGTTATGCTCCATGTGTGTATGATATGTCAAAATATGCTCTACTTTCATGTATAACTAAAAAGAACAAAAAAATGTAAAAAAAAATATAAATAAATAAAATTTTTTAAAAATCTTCAGGATATCTTAGTTTTCAAAAGTACATATGTCAATCAATTTGTTTTTTTGCTCCTATTTAAAATCCCATTTTGGAGGGTTGCAAATAGGAAAAAAATAATGAACCATATACTCCATAGTATTATTGATTTCCTGGGTAACTGACACAATTTCTTACTAAACACTTCTTGGATTAAATTACTGCTTTTACCATGCAAATGAACCTTAGATGAAATCAGATTGAACCTAATATTTATTTTTTAAAAAACTTACTGACACTTTAATGCAATTTTAACAGAATCATTTTGTTTCCTCCATTCTTCCATTCAATTAACTGCAATGAGCGTATTTTTAAAAGTTGGGTATTTTTCCAGTATTTTCAGGTACTATTCATTTTAAGAAACATCAAACCTCATAAATACAATTGGTGGCTGTGAATGATTTCATGACTTATAGTAAGACTAAAGTGGTTAATTTGTATCTGGAGAAGGCATATATTATCTGACATATTTGACAAATACATCATGGGAATTCTCTGATCACCGAAATTTGTTTTTCAACATGCCAAAGTGCAAACTACAAGCTTATAGCAGACGTGATTTCATCTTAAGGGTGGCCCAGGCTGAGCCCTTCATTTCTTAGCTCGTTTCATATATCACTTTAAAAATCTGCTTTTATATTTTCCAGTAGTTTGGAAAAAAAAAAAAAGTAAAAACATATTAGCAGTGTATTTTGGTTTTTGTGTAGTTTAGAGCTATAAAATATTTCCTTGTTTAGTAAAAGTTTACATACTTTTGTTTTTAAGTCTCCTTCTCATGCATGCACACACATACACACACACACATACAGACTTCTGATGATTTGTTTTATCATACACATAGCTCTGTATGTGTAGAAACACAGTAGAGTTGTGTGTGGAATAAGGGGCTTTGAGCTACTCCTGGCCAAGGACTGAATACAAAGACAAATTCTGTAAGATGTCATATTCTTACTGCTCACCACGCCTGAATAACACATGTTGTCTTACATGCTATTCATTACCCTTAAGTTTCTTTTTCATTTTTCATTTTTTAAATTTTTAATTGTTAATTTTGTTTGTAGTTGTAGATGGACAGCATGCCTTTATTTTATTTATTTATTTTTTATGTGTTCTACAGATCAAACTCAGTGCCTCACACATGCTAGGCAAGCGCTCTACCACTGAGCTATGGCCCCAGCCCCTCAGTATATTTACTAAGTCAAAGAATTCAACCAGAAAAATGCAATGTATTTCTTTTTGTGTTTTTTCTTTGTTTAATTCAAATAGCTTAATAAGATTCTCACCATACTTGTAGAAAAAGACTGTACATAGGAAGCCCTCAGGGTCAACTGCAGCAAATCTGGACTTCAGAAACGACACAATGTCCTTTTCCATGTGCTATGAATTTCAGAGCCCCTTGTTTTGTGTTGAATTATATTAACTCTGGTTTGACTAAATCACTTGTTTCAACTACAAGAACATGAGGGGAGCATGGTTACATTAGACCCCAAATAAGAGAGAAATATATTAGATCTGGACTCAACCATCAGAATTTGCACAATTTATTGCAATGCACTGAGATTTGGGAATTGCAAGCTATTGTGGCAGTCTGACTAACAAAGTCTGCACCTGCAATGCCGTATTTTCACAACACAGCTGGCTTTGCCTTCTGTGTTCTGTAAACCCAGCTTTCAACCTTAGCATAATGGAAAAGCTTCCTATTTGAGAAGATGATAATAAACACAACTGTGTCTATCTATCGCTAATCCTAGGTACCTTTTTAAAAGTGGATTAATACAATGCTTGAATGCAGCCTAATATTAGTAATAAGATGCAAAAGTTAAAATGTTAGTTTTCCCACCAATGTGACAATCTTTGTCCAGTATCTCTTCTGTTCACATTTTATTTGCTGAAGACAATATTTAAGTAAACTCAGTTCTACAGCTATGAATTGTGACCTTTCTGTTTCTCTATTATAGAAATCCTCTAAAAAAAAATAAGGAATATAATTATGTCCTGTAGCTTGGAAGCTTGCAAGTTAGATTAGTTGTGGACAAAGGCAAGCAAGAACAGTTATATTTCAGAGACCCGAGTGTTATTTAAAAGAAAAGTAGAACCTTTCTCTGGAAACCCATGGAGCAAAAATTCTACTTAGCTAAAGATCAGGCAGCTGTGTAACACATATGGTAACATTTGTGGGGAAATCAAATGCTTCAGAGAAAGTGTGAGAACCCTAGTTACATCAAAATGTATGATGTTTGGGGAGCATTTGTTCAATTGGTTATTCCTAGGAACTTGAAAGGGGAAATGGATGATACTTCAAGGAGGATTGGGGTGAATGTGCATAGGGCTAAAATGAAAAAGTAGGCAAAGGAGATTTATTAAGATAAAGTATTATGTATTAAAAATCTTTAAGGGCAAGAATTGAAAAGATTTTCACTAGCTGGGCATGGTAACACACAGACCTGTAATCCCAGCCACTTGTGAGACTGAGGCAGGAGGATACAAATTCAAGGCAGCCTTGGCAACTTAGGGAGGCCCTAAGCAACTCAGAGAGAACCTTTCTCACAATCAAAAATGAAAAGGACTGGGGATGTAGTTCAGTGGTACTATGTAGTTCATGGTTTCCATCTCCAGTACTAGGGGGGGAAAAAATCAAAAAGATTTCCACTTTACACAGATGACGATTGGTGATGTTATAAAAGGTGGCCTAGAGTTGAGACAATTCCATTATGGAAATCAGCTGTGAAATAGCTGGGGCAAACTATGTCCTGGCAGTTAAAGGAAGACAAGGGTAATAGAGGCAGGCAGAGCCCAAAGGCTTTTTATAATGGAGGTAGGAATGCTTTGTGTCTAATGGGCTGAAGAAAGAATTGAATCACTGGAAAGAACATGGAAGTTTCTCCCTAAATTAGCCAAAACAAAAATGTATTAGTTTTCTGGAGTTTGCATAATGACATACCATAGACTAGGTGTCTTAAACAAGAGAAATTTATTTTCTCTCAGGTCCGGAGGTTTGGAGTCCAAGGTCAAGGTGCAGATGGGATTAGCTCCAGCCTTTTCTCCTTGTCTTACAGATGGTCACTGTCTTGTTGCTCTTCACACAGCTTGTTCGTGCACACTCCTGGTGTCTCTTTGTGTTCTAATATCTTCTTCTTATAAGACACCATTCCCATTGGATTATAGAAATCCTAAGGGCTTCACTGTCACTTAAATTTTTCCTTGAAGTTTCTCTCTTCAAATGCAGTCACATTTTAGAAACTAGGATTAGGATATGCATTAATTTTATGGAGAGATATAATTCAATTCGCAACAGACAATGATATGATTAAAATAAGCCAGGATACACAAGAACAATCTAGTCGCTTTTTAAAAAATATATTGTGACTCAAAGCTCTTTAATTAAACAAAGATTTTAAATATGTCTAGCAAGACTAAGACATATATTTCTGAAGATCAGGAACCTGGTCAGGACTGAGAACACAGTGTGGGGAATCATTTCTCATGAGGTTTGAATCTGTGAAAATTGATCCCAGCTGAGGACAGTACCCTGGTGAATAGCATAGTGAGGCAGGAGGAAAAATGAAATCACATAAATATGAGCTCCAGTCAATATTAGGTTCTTTGAATGGTGCATTCTCGCTACCACCAAGCTAAAAGAGAAGCATTGTTAGAAAGAATGTGGCTCATGATCCATTTCTATCCGTTGTGTTAGTAAGTTTTCTGTCATTATAACAAATATGTGGTATAATCAACTTATTAAGAGAAAATGTTTATTTTGGCTCGTGGTTTCAGAGACTTTAAAGTAACAGGGCACCATTAAATTTAAATGAAGCACCCAACATATACTCTTTGATCTTTCCTTCCCATCTTCCTACAGGCAATCATCTCAGGCAGAAAATAGAATGGAAACTGTACCCCAAGTCCTGGTGCTGATGGAGACCACAAAACCAGAACCACAACATATACCTCTGCTAGCAGGCCCCGCAACTGTCTGAATACACACATGCAGATCTCTTGGCTTCTGCTTTTCCTTCTCTGTAATTCTAAAACTCTTGCCTGCTGGGAAAATGGACAGATTTCCAACTGGCTATCTTCCTGGTTTAGGCCAAGGCATGAATAAATTTATTTCTTTTTTCACCATCATATCCCTCTTTGCTAATTAAACCCCCAATGCATCAGATGATTGAGCCTGTTCTATTAGAACCCCCAAAGTCATCCTTTATCTGGGCATCCCCAGTAACTTTCTGCCATGATTGATTGTAGCATGATAACAAATATACGGGCATTAAAGGGAAGAAAGTTCATCTCAACATGATTGTACTAGAGAGTCAAAAAGCAGAAGGGCAAAACTGAAGGGTCAGGAAAACAGGGCAGGAACACAAAAAGGCCAAAGGGAAGAATAGTATTTATCCTTTGAAAGTTGAAATGCCCTCAGTTATTTGACACATCCCACTTATTGCAAAGGAGTAATCCTGAAACAATAAAATGTAATTCCCCCACTGTTATAAATAAAAAGATGACAACATATTACAGAAAGGGGTGCTGGCAGTGATCAGGGAGTAATTTCATTGTCTTGAATAGAGGGGTGGATATTGTGAGAAACAAGCTCACCTGTCCAAACCCATTGAACAATGGGTTGGGAGACACAAATGCAGTGGAAGCGGGCTTTAGTGGCAGTTGGCAGAGTATTATGGGGTGCACAGTCTTCCTGGATGCCACCTAGGTTTTATATCTCCTAGTGGGTTATTTACAGAGATGCACCTTTAGTTTTCTCCATCTCCCTTTGTTCTCTTGTGGCTGGAAGACCTTCCTGGGGTCAGTGTATTTTGGCAAGGTACATAGTTCTTACTTCCTCATTTTATTCTCCTTTCCCTACTTTCATTCCCTTTTAGAACCTTACTTGTTAAGTCTAACAGACCATGATCACCTAACTTTTGCTCAGCATCTTTCGTTTTTGTAGTTGGTTCTTTTATTCTAAAAGGAGACAATTTACTATTGTTTCTAACACATACATTTTGCCTACACAAGTCAGGTAAAAGACATAGGAAAAGAGCTAATCTGCAGGATTAGCAAGTGAGTAAATTAAATTGAGATGTGATGATAACTATTTTCAAATACAGACGCAAGGCTCACCACTACCTGAGGTCCTAAAATACTAATGTAATTACATTAGTGGCCTGTTGTCAACAAGAAAGCTGCTTAGTGGAATACAGACATGTACAAGGGGCCACAAAAGCATACATGAGGAATGCTCAGATGGACTTTGGCTGAGAAAAGTCTTTCTAGGTTTGGTAACTAAGGTGAATCTTGAAGGAATAGATAGAGCTGTCTCAGCTCAGGATGCTGGAAACTAATATAGTCATCAGAAGAGAATCATAAGTGTAATCTTGTTCTGTGATGATTATGTTATACGCATGAAAATAAAAGCAAACATTGTTGAAGAATCAAGTGTGTTATGGCTTGGATGTGAGGTGTCCCCCAAAAGCTCACATGTGAAACAATGCAGGAAGGATCAGAGGAGAAATGATTGAGTTGTGAGAGTCTTCACCCAATCAGTGAATTAATCCCTGATGGGATTAACTGAAGTGGTACCGTATGGATGGAGGAGGTGGGAATTGGATGTGGCTATGGGGTATATATTTTGTATCTGGAGAGTGGAGTCTCTCTCTCTCTCTCTCTCTCTCTCTCTCTCTCCTTCTCTCTCTCTCTGTGCTTCCTGATGATGTGAGCTGCTTCCCTCTGCCACCCTCTTCTTCCATGATGTTCAGCCTCATCTCAACCCTTGAGGAATGGTACTGGCCTTCTACGAACTAGGACCTCTGAAATCTTGAGCCCTCAAATAAACCTTTCTTCTCTACAATTGTGCAGGTCAGATTACTTAGTCACAGCAGAAAAAAAGCTTACTAAAAAGTGAATGATCCATGCCCCAATAAAATTAGATGAGAGCTGCAGTTGTAGCTCAGCGGTGGAGCACCTGCCTAGCCTGTGCAAGGCACTGGGTTCGATTTTCAGCACCACATATAAATAAATAAATGTCCATCAACAATTTGATATGAGAATAAGGATATGGACAGAAATATGGACTTTACCAAGAGCTGTGCTGAGAAAAGTAGGAATTCCTAAACCTTTAAAGTTCCTTGTGTTTGTGGTTTTCTAATCGTTGTATTCACAATAAGCAACATGAAGACTTAACAACAAAATGAATTCTTTTTATGTGTGTGTATATATATATATACATACATATATATTCTAATTAGTTATACATGACAGTAGAATGCATTTTGATACTTCATATATAAACGGAGTATAACTTTTCATTTATTGGTTGTACATAATGTAGAGTTACCCAGGCCATGTAATCATGTATGCACATAGGGTAATAATGTCCGATTCATTCTACTATGATTACAACCTCTATGGCCCCTCCCCTTCCTTCACTCTTCTCTGTCTAGTCCAAAGTGCCTCTATTCTTCACCCCCCACTTATTGTGAATTAGCATCCACATATCAGAGAAAACATTCAGTCTTTGGTTCTTTGGTATTGGTTTATTTTGCTTAGCTTTATATTTTCCAGTTTCACCCATTTACTGGCAAATATCATAATTCCATTCTTCTTTAAGGCTGAGTAATACTCCATTGTGTATATATACCACAGTTTCTTTATCCATTCATCTGTTGAAGACCACCTAGGTTGGTTCTGTAGTTTAGCTATTGTGAATTGAGCTGCTATAAACATTGATGTGACTGCATCACTGTAGTATGCTGATTTAAAGTCCTTTGGGAATAAATCTAGAAGTGGGATAACAGGGTCAAATCGTGTTTCCATTCCAAGTTTTTTGAGGAATCTCCATACTGTTTTCCAGAGTGATTGTACCAATTTGCAGTCCCACCAGCAATGTATGAGTGTACCTTGTTCCCTACATCCTTGCCAACATTTATTGTTACTTGTATTCTTGATAATTACCATGCTGACTGGAGTGAGATAGATTATCAGTGTAGTTTTGATTTGCATTCCTCTAATTGCTAGAGATGTTGAACATATATTTGCTGATCGATTCTATTTCTTCTTCTGTGAAGTATCTGTTTACTTCCTTAGCCCATTTATAGATTGGATTATGTGGGGTTTTGGTGTTAAGTTTTTTGAGTTCTTTATATATCCTGGAGATTTAATGCTCTATCTGAGGTGCGTGTGGTAAAGACTTTCTCCTATTCTGTGGGCTCTCTCTTCATGTTATGGATTGTTTTCTTTGCTGTGAAGAAGCTTTTTAGTTTGATTCCACCCCATTTATTGATTCTTGATTTTACTTGTTGGACTTTAGGAGTCTTGTTAAGAAAGGTAGGTCCTAAGCTGACATGGTGGAGATTTGGGCCTACTTTTTCTTCTCTTAGGTAGAGGATCTCTGTTCCAGCGCCTAAGTCTTAGATCCACTTTGAGTTTTTTTTTTTTTTTTGTGTGTGTGTGTGTGTGTGTTGGGTGAGAGATAGGGGTTTAATTTCATTTTGCTACATATGGATTTCTGGTTTTGTCAGCACCATTTGTTGAAGAGGTTATCTTTTCTCCAATGTATGCATTCTTTTTTTTTTCTTTTCTTTATTTTATTTTTTAAATTTTTTTCATACATGTATACAGGGTAATAATATCTGTCTCATTCTACTCAATGTATGCATTCTTAATTGGAAAATTGAGGAGATTTGTTTTCTCTGTACTCAGGATTGCTATGCTTAATGGTAGTGTCATAATGTTAAGTTCAAGATGCCAAGATGGCAGAGGCAGGTTTGAGAAGGATGCCACAGGAAGACAAGACAGGGAGACTAAGTCCCATTACCAACTCGGGCCACTGAGGATTTATCACCATGACAATGCCCACCATTTAAAAATAACCGATGGGGGTAAATTGAACACTATTCTAAGTGGGTATCATAAGGCAACTAATGGGAGCAAATGAGATAAGACATTTATCCTGTCTATGTAGGGAAGAGAATACCTCACAGCTCATCATATAAAAAGACTAATTTCCAGACATCCAGGCCTTGACCCTCTCTCCCTTGGCTCACTCTGCTCTACCTTACCAAGTGCTACTTCCACTTCACCTTCAGTGAATCTGTACTTTGCCTGTTATTAGTGTGTGTCTTGCTCAAATCTTTGTTTAGGACACCAATGACCTGGATCCCAAAAGGACACAATGATGGGACAGAATCACTGAATTGCTGAGTCTTGAGGGAAGAAAAAATATTTTAATAGTCACCCCCAAATGTGCTAAGCAACTTTTGGGGAAGCAGGTAGTTCAGATTAACCAGCCAGGTATTGACTCTGTAAAGGGCCCTTAAATCTTGTCTCTTCATTCCTCCCTTCTGCCTTTCTTTTATTCTTGGTTTCTCAACATGATGCTAATATTGTTACCGAAAGCTTGGTTCCTGTCCCTGGTGCCAATTCAATAATGATAACATGATTTGGGGAAAAAACACAAAAGGTTTATTGCTTTGCTGTCAAAGGAAAAACACAGAGGACTCCTGTCCCACAGGCTGTGATTCTGCCTATCAGGGAGAAGAGGGAGTTCTTAAAGAAGAGATTCATTGCAGGTGTTCCCCCTGGGGAGTTGTTAATTTGGAAGACAGCTGTTTCCTTGATCTTCTGGTGCCATCTCTAAAGTCTGAATTCCTGGGGTGGGTGTGTGCTCAAAGACAGATGCCATGGTCTAGGATGGGAAAAAGGTAATGCTGTTCCCCATCCTCAGGTTAGGGAGGAGGAGAGGAAGAAGAGGAAAAGAAAGCAGGTCCATTTAAAACGTAAGCCTCTGTGGCAGAGCAGCCAGGGTTATATCCAAAGCTTGAGGCAAACCACTGGTACAGTATCATCTCTTACCATGATACCAATAGGTATCAGTGCAAGTGAGCCAGGGACTGGAACAAGGGACAAAATGGTGGAAAAACTCTGAGGCCTAACTTCCTAATCTATGGCTGAAGTCTTCCCTACTCCCCATCCCTTAGGAAGTTTGGAATGTGCCCTCCTACTCTCCTTTCTTACCCTCCTACATTCAAATCAACCATAAACACCAGCAGTAAGGCAAAGCCAAAAAATATCACAAGCTCTTGTATCTTAAATTATAATTTGTACTGCTAATGTTCTTTCACTCTTGGGCATTAATTTATAATTTTTACCTGTTGAAGGTCCTTTCCTACTCCTCCCTCTTACAATATATGAAATGTACCTCTTCATACTCTCCTATTTTAATCTAATCAACTATAAGCAGTAATTATACAACAGCAGATACTTCTCCAAAGGACAAAAAAGAAAAAGAATTTAAAGAAATTATTCTAAAAATACTAACTGCTTCCCTGCCTGAGCCACTCAGTATAAGACTGGACTTTTCTTTTCTTTTTTTTTTTTTTGACTTTTTTTAAATTTTTATTTTTGCAGACTGCATTTTGATTCATTGTACACAAATGGGGTACAACTTTTCATTTCTATGGTTGTGCACAATGTAGATTCACACTATTCATGTAATCATACACATACATAGGGTAATAATGTCTGTCTGAGTCTACTATCTTTCCTTCCCCCATCTCCTCCTGCCCCATTTTCCTCTATACCATCCAAAGTTCTTCCATTCTTCTCTAGCCCCACTGCTATTCCCCCCATTATGTATCATCATCCACTTATCAGAGAAAACATTTGACCTTTGGGTTTTTGGGCTTGGTTTGTTTCTACAAAGCATTTATTATTGCTTGTGTTCTTGATAATAGACATTCTAATTGGAGTTAGATGAAATCTTAAGGTGGTTATAATTTGCATTTCTCTAATTACTAGAGATGATGAACACTTTTTTATATATTTGTGGTTCACTTGTATATGTTCTTCTGTGATGTGTCTGCCCAGTTCCTTAAGGCTGGACCTTTCTTTTGGGTGATTTGTTCATAGACAAAAAAAATCTGAGTTCATAGACTATTTAGTCAGTGTCATTCCCTTTACCTGGAGGTGAAAGCCGCTCCCCTTTCTCTTTTTCCAATTTAAGTATTTTCGTATATTGGTGCTCACTTGAATTAGATACTTTTTCTACCAGCACCAAGTCAAAAACTTCTGTATTCTCTCGGGAGATCTGAGGAGTATCAGGAAAGACCTTGATAGATGCAATACTTTTTCCACTGTTGCTTGAAAAGTCTGTGCTTTATTTACTTGTATAAAACACTGCTATGTCATTGCACCTGTGTGGATGGGGCAGTTAAATAAGGAAAAGAGAGCACCATCAAAAGAACCTTGAATGTAGCCCAATGCTGTCACATAATAAAGCAGATATCTGTCTTTTCCAGGTTAAATAAAACATCAATTGCCCCAGTAAAATATGCCTAAAATTACAGTTTATTTATGGACATGCGGTGGCAATTGCAGCCACCCATATACACACATTTCAGCTACAGACACATACCAGAAAGTGTCCTAAGAGTCTGATAAGCAAGGCCACTGTAGGAAGAAATATGTGATGGATGATTGGAAGCAGCAAAATTTATTTATGACAAAGGAAAGAAAGCACAATGAGGGATAAAAGAAAGAGAGAATAAATTGTCATATGCATGTATGGGCTCTTCTTTCTGTAATGCACTGTCATTTGCTTTCGGAGATGAGACTCCTAAGGATATATGCCAAAATATTTATATATATATGTATATTTATACACACACATATATATATATATATTCAACAAATGCATCAAAACAAAGCAATCTTAACAACAGTAATAAAGAATAAAAAATAGACTTTCATCTTAACATGATTCTAATGCATTTGGGAGACAGGAAACAGAAGCAAAGTTGGTTAAGTAAGAAAAGTTGTCTTCTAACTCTCTCAAATACTCAAGTTATATATTGAGATAGATATACAATACTTGAGCATTAAGAGACGTGGCTTTTAGCTCCTAAATTAATCTTGCTACAGATTTTCCTCAAACGCCTCCAGAAGTGGTTTGGTGGACCTTGTCACCAAGGAAGTTGATGAATTGGAGGGGAAGCAGAAGCTCCTTTTGAGAGACTGTTTGGGATTGTCTGTGTGCAGCATTATTTGCTTTGCACAGTTACTTGTGTATATTTCCATAAAATTTCAAGATGTTTGTGTAACACTGGTTCACTTAATGCTTTGAATATAGCTCTTGCTGCTCTGCCACTGAAACTTATTTTAAAAATGGACATGTTTCTTTCTCTTCCTCTCTTCCTGCTCCTTCCTAATCTCATCCCTCCCTAGTCTCAGGGGAAACAGGATTACCTTTCTTTCCCATCCTAGGCAGAGTTCTCTGTCCCTGAGCACAAACCCACCATAGGAAGGAAGTAATCCAGATTTGGGGGCTAGTACAAGAAGAACTCAGAAATGACTATCTCCCAAATTGACAAGTTAATTACAACTCCAACATGTGGAATGCAGCCTTTGAGTCTCCTCTTTAAAAACCTCCTCTTCTTGCTGATGGGCAGAATCAGCCTTTGAGACAGGAGTCCCCGATCCTTTTCCTTTTTCTCAAAACTGTGGCCTCTTTACTGGATTGGAAACAGGGACAAGGGCTGAGATTTTGGCAACAATTGGAAGCTGGTAAGGTAACTAACTTGGCCTAGTAGTGTGGGATGTTCTCTGTGTTATTCTGAAATTCCCACGTCCTAGAATTGTTCAAAGTGCAGGGAATTATGTCAGTTGATCACTTTGGAAATTTAGAGATTAGCAACTTACCCCCAGCCAAAGTTAACTGTGTGCCAGAACCTGCAGATCTGTGATAGGTAACAGTTCCAAGTGGTGGAAATATGGGGTAGAAATAAGAGGATGATTCTATAGAGTGGGCCTACTGTGCTGACCAACACCGCCCCCCCTCCATGATTTTTTTTTTTTTAAAAGCAATTTACTTTGGCTCTGTCTGGCTTCAGTAATAGAATAGGCAATATTCTTACAAAGAACCTGTTATCTGCAGGAGAAATTCAGCCCCAAAGGCCCCTCCCTGCCAGTAGGAAGAACACAGTTACCCTGAAGGGGAGGGCTTTTATGAACTTAATACTGACCAAAGGTTCCAGGACTCAGAAGAATAGAATTTTATGTTTTGGTTCCTTCCTAATCTCTGAAGCCTTCCTTATCACATCAAAAAGGATCAAGACTCCCTGGAGCAACATCTGCATCTTCCAGATTTCAGATGGGGAGGATTTCCAAATGCAGCTAGTTTTAATCCCCTTTTAAGTCCTATGAAAAATATGCCAACCTCTCCAGAGATGGTTGTGGCCATTCTGTGGCATAAGTTGTATGCTCTCTTATTTCATTTTCCCTAATAAATCCAGGCTTGTTACTCTGTGCAACTTGCTCAAAATCTTTCCTGTGAGTTTTCAAAGAACGAGCAGTCTTTAGGATTCAATGCCCACCTCACCACTCTGCAGCAACTTTAAGAACTGTAGTCACTTTTCTGAGCTGCAGCTCTATGGGCTGATGGATCCCACTCCATAATATCACAATACCTTTAACTACTGAAAAAAGGATCATGGGATGGAAACAGTGCTTAATGGATTAGGAAAAGCATAAAGTTTTCTCAAGGAGCCAAAGTTTAAAGAAAACAGACTTATTATCCCTTGCGGTTATATTGTTGAAGGAAACAGATTGGTAGAGAAGCAGAGAGCAGCACTCAGAGAGAACTCTAAACTTTATTTCACACTGGCAGTCCAGGAGGAAAACAAAAACTCCAAATTCTGAGCCCTGATCCACAGTTTCTTGCAATATTTATACATTATTTGACTTCATCTTAGACCCACGCTATCATTGGGGCTTTTTCCTCTTTTAAAAAAAATTCCTAATCTATGCGACTGAAGACCTCGTGCAGGGTAACATTAAGCATGCTCACAGAAACAGGTAAGAAAAAATGGCTCTTTTTGCAGGTATCTGTTATATTTCTAGAGGGAATAGTCAGACTCTTAGGGTAATATTTACAATCCAAAAGGTAGGGACCCATGGTTAACTAGGCTTCCTGGAGAAAGGTTGAAAGAGGGGAGGGGAACCGACCCCTTCCCCAGGCACTGGCTTCTTACCGTAATGTTTTTGTAATTTCATTTCATAACCAGGTCTGGTTTTGCCATCACAATATATGTGAGAAATACAAAGTCTGTTGGTCCATTTTCAGAATACAGCTTTAGCCTTAGTTAGATCCAACTATAGCCATTCCTATTGCCCACCCTGATTCTAAAATTAGCCAATCAAATCAATTGTAACCCCGACCTACTCCAGTTAGAGTGAAAGGCAGCAGCATTAGGTTAGAGATATAAGCAGGCCTACTTCCCAACCAGGCACACTTGCTAGAAGGTTCCAGCCACACGCCCTTCTGCCAGAAGTTAAGATTTGCCTTGCCCACCCACTTTTGAACACATATTTGATTTTTTTTGTGGCACCTTGTTTTTTCTAGCACCTAGAACTCTGTAGAAAATAGGAGCTTGAGGAAATGTCATGATTACCTTCACTTCTCCCAGTAAAGGACCACATAACAGGTGATAGGACCCTAGTGAAAAGCTCTGAAGTAGACAACTCAGTGGAGCAGGGGATGGTAATTTCTATACTCCTGTGGAATTTCTAACTTCAGGAACTGGAGAGGAGGTGTTCAGGTGAGACTTGAAGGCCACCATCTCTACACCACAAACCCAAAGGTCCCTCATTGCTATGCAGGCTGAGGGAGTCAGCAACTGGCTGAGGTATGCCCAGCTGGTTTCCAACAATGCAAAAAGGCAGATAGGGTGCAGACATCCAGATCTACCATTGACAGAGGGAAAGGAAACAGGCATAAAATATTCCCTTTTTTCCTATGTGGCCTCCACCATGACATCAACAGAAAAAGAAATAAATAAAAATAAAAACTCTCATTTCTGGCAATGGGTATAGGAGAAGCTTATAAAGGCAACAATTAAATTGAGAGAAGATCAGGTTGACTGTTAGAATCATGAGGTTTAGAAGCAAATGCTGGTGGAGATGTGTAAATGAGAGTAGTCGAAGTCACCATAATTGAATTAAACTAAAATTACCCTAGGTTGGATTTAGTCCAGTGAGTAACTGATGAAGGCAAAGTGAGGTTGATCTGCGGGATACAGAGGGAAAGATTTTACAACAGGGGATATTTGCGGTTCAATATAATACCAGCATTATCTTTCTAGAATAGGTTCCTTTGATTTCTCTTCTTCACTAAAAATTGTTATACTTAAATAAGACACAATTTGTGTGACCTCCAAGAGAGAGGATTCTCACCTGGCCTGTAAGCAAAAGCTGATTAGATCATGCACTATCTCTCACCACAGGACTCTACAAAGACTTTCTAATAGGACAAGAATGTTAACAGTTACTCAAAAGCAATTCCCCAGTGTTCAGCTATCTGTGTCTTCCTAGAATGACAAAAAGAATGTGGAGTTGGTGTATTGTATAGCCAGAGGCAAATAGGGAATCAAAGGCAAGAAGAGATGTTTCTTATTAAAACAGAATACACTTGTCTGAGTAAACCACACTCAGAGATGGCAATATTATACATCTCATAGAAAATGGCACCTGAAATAGCTAAACTAATTATACATAAAAAGAAGGGTCAATAGAGAAAAAGCGAGAGAGAAAGCTTGAAAACATAGTTTAAATACTAAATAAAGAACACATAATATAAAATGATACAGAGGAATATTGGCAGAAGGAATCTAGAAAAAATGAACATTAAAAAGCAAAGGACAACTAAAAGTTGAAATAATGCAACGGAATTGGAAAGCCTATTTAACCTGTTAAGCTAGATTGTGAGAGGCATGTATATATCTTGATCAAAAAACTACTACAAAAGCTGGGGTGATATTTTCTTCTTTTTACTTTATTTTGTCATATTTTCCATTTTGGCTCTAAGGCATGGCCATGTTTTTATTAATGTCAAATGAAATTGTTGTACCCAAAGAAAATAAAATCATCCAAGTCGATCACGTAAAGCCAAAAGAAGCCTTTATTTTAGCTGGCCTGCGACGACCTCCCTTACTCCTAAAATCGGGGTTCCGGGGGATTGCGCGTTAATTGTGTCATTGCCAACTTTTTTTTTTTTTATATTTTATTTAATTTTTTCTTACTTAAATTTTTGATTCATTGAACACAAATGGAGTACAGCTATTGTTTTTCTGGTTGTACACAAACTAGAGTCACCCCATCTGTGCATTCATACATGTACACAGGGCAATGATGTCTGTCACACATACTGTTATTATTTTTACCCCCCAACCTGCCCCTACCCCTCCCTTCCCACTATGCTATCTATCCTTCCTCCATTCTTGCCACCCCCCCCCATTATGCATCATCATTCATTTATCAGTGAGACCATTCGGCCTTTGGATTTTTGGGATTGGCTAATCTCACTTAGCATAATAGTCTCCAACATCATCCATTTACCTACAAGTGGCATAATTTTATTCTTCTTTATGGCTGAGTAATATTCCATTGTGTATATTTACCACAGTTTCTTTATCCATTCATCTATTGAAGGGCATCTAGGTTGGTTCCACAATCTAACTATTGTAAATTGAGCAGCTATGAACATTGATGTGGCTGCATCACTGTAGTAACCTGATTTTAAGTTCTCTGGGTAAAGGCCAAGGAGTGGGATAGCTGGGTCAAATGGTGGATCCATTCCAAGTTTTCTAAGGAACCTCCACACTGCTTTCCAGAATGGTATTGGCACCAAAATAGATAGGTAGATCAATGGTACAGAATAGAGGACACAGAGACAAACCCACATAAATACGGGTATCTCATACTTGACAAAGGAGCCAAAAACATACAATGGAGAAAAGACAGCCTCTTCAACAAATGGTGCTGGGAAAATTGGAAATCCATATGCAGCAAAATGAAACTAAACCCATATCTCTCACCCTGTACAAAACTCAATTCAAAATGGATCAAGGACCTAGAAATTAGACCAGAGACTCTGCACCTAATAGAAGAGAAAATAGGTCCAAATCTTCATCACATTGGCCTAGGACCAGATTTCCTTAACATGACTCCCAAAGCGCAAGAAATAAAAGCACGAATCAATGATTGGGTAGAGTCAAACTAAAAAGCTTTTTCTCAGCAAAGGAAACAATCAGCAATGTGAAGAGAGAGCCTTCAGAGTGGGAGAAAATCTTTGCCACACACACTTCAGATAGAGCACTAATCTCCAGAATCTACAAAGTGCTCAAAAAACTTTACACCAAGAATACTAATAACCAAATCAATAAATGGGCCAAGGAAATGAACAGACATTTTACAGAGGAAGATTTACAAGCAATCAACAGATTCATGAAAAAATGTTCAACATCCTTGTTATAAGAGAAATGCAAATCAAAACCACCTTAAGATTTCATCTTACCCCAACTAGGATGTCTTTTATTAAGAATACAGGCAACAACAGGTGTTGGCAAGGATGTGGGGAAAAGGGTACATTCATACATTGCTGGTGGGAGTGCAAGTTGGTGCAGCCACTCTGGAAAGCATTGCCAACTTTTATAGGGCTCGGGACGGGATTAGGGCAGGGCTATAGGGTGTGGGAGGGTTTAGGGTTGGGCTGTAGCGAGGGGGGATTAGGGTGGGGCTGACTTTCTCCTGGTGGCACTGGAGAATCTTTCTGGGAAGTATAACATTCCCCACTGGTCTTATCCACATTAACAAATCCTTGTTGAGGAAACTAGTGGTTTTTCAGTTTCCAACTTCCCAGACTCTGATGGGTTCCATTCCTCAGTTTGACAAGATTTATTATTTTACACTAACTGCTTGTCCTTAATTAGGAACTTTTTAAGGGGAGGGGGCACCGGCTGCTCTTGCTGCTTTGAGCTGGAAGGGGGTGGAGTCTGGGGAAGCAGTTTGAAGTTCCTTTTAGAAATCTGGGCAATGAGGAGCATAAGTCTGCTTGGGAAGAGCAGGTTGTAAAGTCATCTGGGGTGGGTGCTTCTATAAGAGAGAAACAAAATGACATATGTACCAAAATAAGATTAATACAGAAAATCATGACATGGTAGTCATCTCTCTCCAGGTGGAAGAACTGAGAAGTTGTTCCCATAACAAGGCCTATCAAAGGCTGGAGAGGTTGAGACCTTTATTTGGGAACTTGAGTTATCAGGTGCATTTGCCTAAGAATCTCTCTTTTGTAGCCTCCAGTCCTATTCTAGGTGGTAACACAAGTACATCTTAAGTTACATTAAACTCTTGTTTCTTTTAAATGCCCAAGAATGTGTATGGTTTGGTTTGGTTTTAACTGTTTTGCTACGTGTTTAAGATCAAGCTGGTCAAACTGACCTGTTCCTGTCTCTTAAGAGTCAGCTGAGTTCTCACAGGGGTCACGTGGGGAATTTGAGAGTCCTGTGCTTGGGTGGTGGCAGTTCCTGCATTTCAGCAGCTCCTTCATTCCAGCAGCCTCTGCATTCTGGGGTGGGCAGCAGCGCTCCTCCTGGATTCCAGCAGCTCCAAGGCAGTGGCTCCTGCCTTGTGGACAGCTGACAGCTCTCTGCTTCCATTCATGGCAAAGGGAGGCTGGTCCTTGCTCACTCCCATCAGCCCCAGGAGGGCAGGAGCCAAGCCTGTCTGGCCCACTGTTGCACCTCCTTGTTCTCAGCAATCTTTGCTGCATCTCCAACTCTGGGGGACAAGCCTGGAATGCACGGGTTATTGAGAAGCATCCACTCAGATTGGGTTCTGTCCTGGATGGCTCCGAGCTCTGGTGGCAGTGGTATCTGAGCCCCATTGGCCTTTGCTCTGGCTATGGCAGTTCCCGCAACCTGGAGGCCAATGGCAGTCAGTGTTTCCTCGGCTCTGGACACAGAGATGTCTTCTGTGCAACACAGAAACCAGGCGGTGTCTTTTGCCCACTGTCTGCATGAACGAAAACTCTGAGTTCTGGTAGCAACGAAGGCAGCAGTGTTGACTCGGAGTTGCAAAGTTAGAGAAGCTCTCTCATCCCCTGGACGCAGGCTGACTCTGAGGGCAAGAACCAAAACTGGTTTTCTCAGCCCCTTTGTTTTAATCTCAATCCTTAAGTTTTATCTTAAACATCCAGCAAGCCAGTTTCACCAGTTATTATCTCATCTATTTCATAGGTGATGGCCTAGTATTCTTCAAAACATTATTTAGGTATCAGCTACAGAGCTCACAAGGAAAAATACAAAATAGAATTAACAATCTAATTTGTGTAATAGTCATCCTAAATCCTGCCTGAGTTATATATTATATTTCCTATTTGATTTCACAGTAATTCTACAACAAAAAACAATCTTTTGGATATAACTTTAAATGAGCTGAAAGCTGACTTTTTTTTGGAAATATTCTGACTTGTAGCAAGGTGGGAGGCAGACCCTTATTTCAGGTAAGGCCTTTTACAGTCTTAGGCAGATTATTCCAGGTTTGAAGTTATTTTTGCCTCCTCTTAGGACATCATTTTACACAGTTTATATGTATTGTTTCCTGAATCTATGTGAATAGTTTTTAACACAATATATTGCATCTAAAACAAATCAAGGAAAGGCTGAGAGCTTTTAACTTTCCTTTTGTGTGGCAAAGTGAACAAATATTTTTTATGTTTCATGATATTAACCTTTAAACAAATCAGGCTCTCACTAACTTTAAATACATTTGCATTTAAAAAGTAACAAACTTACTATACCCTATTGAATGCAGGTATAAAATTTGCCATTCCCACAAGCCTGAAATTACCAACATAGACAAATCTAACCTGGAGAAGAGCAGCCCGACAAATTTCCTGCTCTAAAGACCTGCTTACCCAGAAGACATGGACACATGAATATACAAAGAGCAACCAAACCTAGTTTTTCAAGAAAAAACCCGAGGCTCTGCAACATAGCACAATACCCTACCAGTTATTTAATCATAATAAAGAATAAAACTTAAAGAAACCCTTGTCATTTTAACATATTGATTACACTTTGATTTATTAGCCCATTAACATTTGACCTTAGGGGAAAACTTTAAACAGTTTCTAATTGATGATCTCACATACATATAACTACTTAGTTACACAAAAACTTGTTGGAATTTGCCCTTTACCTACACACAGATTTTCTTACCCAGAAATATTTTTCTTTTCCTTTTACTGAATATATTTTCATACCTAGAACTTTCCACTTTCCCTTTCCCATCTGTTGACTCCTTCCTTGTTCGTATTCTAAAACAACTCCTATGAAATTTCTGAATTTAGATAAATTATTAGGATTTCACTGTTAGTAACCTTGCTCTCAGGGATGATACAAAACAATTCCAAATCCCTTTATTTACCAATCCATGAAAGCACCAATAATGCTAAAGCATGTCACCCCATGGAATTTAACTCTAATTTACTTATTTTACTGTAATAACCAAGATCAGACAAGTATTTTCAATAGTATTTGCCATCTCTTTCCTGTGGAAGAGTCCTAAAAAAACAATTGATCTTATACATTTTATAGACATCAACATTTTTTTAATTGACCACCTAGACTTGTGAGGTTAGATATATTTTACTTTCATTTATTTACTGAATTTAAATTGAACATTTTTAATCACATGAATCAAATATACCTGGATCCAGTTTTTCTTTTAGCGCTATGTTAATCTCTAATATCATGTACATGAATTTTGGACACAATGTACACTTAAACAAAGGCCTTGTAGATTTTTCTCCATTGCAATGTAACAAGATGTTCAAAAATCTAAATTGAATACTCTGACCAGCCTTTAATTTATGAGCTCAACAAGTATTCTCAAAAACACTCTTTTGTTTTTTGGTTTTTTTCCTGGGGTTGGAAATTGGTCTCCTACTGGATTTTTGCTTCCTCTATTATAATTTCAATTAAACTTCTACTTGAGATTTGGTTCCAGCAGAAACCTGATATCTCAGGCTCTTATCAGGACAGGGTTTGAATGCTTAAGAGCTCAGTAATGGGCTTTTGTTATTCCTCCTGGGTGGAGGCACATGTCATTTACATATTGTAGAACAATTCGCTGTGGGGGTGCTGTAACACTGGGGGGGTTGGGCCTGGTTCCTCCTCCCCCTCTGGAGGGCGAGAGGGCGGGTGTCCCCAGCCATCTTCTCCCTCCTTTGGTCCCTGGCTTTTGGCAGTTACCTGAGTCTCCAGGGATTGGGAGCAGCGGGAGCTGCATTTAAGTCGGGTCTCGCCTTTGCCCTCAAACTGGTGCAGCCTCTCCTAGTTCCCGAACTAGCTGAAAGGCAATGCTTAAGCCATAATCCAAATTTGAATGTAAGGCACCCGGTCCCAAGGGTGTGGCCGCCCAATGCCCTGAGGGCACCAATCAACCTTGAAACCGCTGTGGACGCCGGCTACCCGTCAGCTAGCCACGTGGCCCGAGTGGGCCATTTTGATTCACAAAACTTTCTTACACCCATTAACAAAAGCTCCAAAGTCAGTGGCACGTTCTTGGAAGTCCTGAAAAGTATCTACAAAACAAGTTAGAACAGTGGGGCACGTGGTTGACTGATTCTGTCCCGTAGTAGACTGTTCTGAAGAGAGATGCTACATAGAAAGCAAAGCCAAAACACAGAAAACACACATGGCCATGAACCAGACTAAGGCAAATACAGACAATGACCGGAGTAGGCCCCACAGGAAGGCCTATTAGATTAGGCCACAGGCTGGCCCCAGGCAGCGGCCATGCAGGCAGCCAGCCCCGGGCGGCAGCTACCCATCAGCCGCCGAGGCGGAGCAGTAGCCCCAGACAGCGGCCACGAGCCAGCCAGCCTCGCCATAGCTGAGCAGCCCAAGCCCAGGCAGCATGGGCCATGCCGGCAGCCAGCCACAGGGCAGCTGAGCAGACTGGCCCCGGACAGTGGCTACCAGCCAGCTAGCCACGCGGCAGGCGAGCAGACCGCCCTGGACAGCGGCTACGCCTTAGCCACCCACTCCGCGGCTGAGCGGACCCAGCCCCTGACAGTGGCTACGTGTCAGCCACCCATGCAGCCCAGACCAGGTTAACAAAGCAAATACAGACAGACTTCGGCCGACCAGATTAGGCCCCATTCAGCCTACCAGATTAGGCCCACGAGGGGCCCACCAGACTGGACCCCATGGGGGGGTGCATCTTTCTACACATGGTAGAAAGATGTGTCCATTTTAGATTATAACTAGATTGAACCCACAAGGGGGTTCACCAGACTGGACCCCACAGGGGAGCCCACCAGGAGCCAGGAGCAACGTCTTGCCCTGACCGGGGACTGGTGTAAGCAGCTGCATCCAGCCTGACCACGTCCCCCAGACACAGAAAGTCGACTCACCAATACAGGATACCAGGTGGCTTCATCCAAAAGGGCGTCCTGAAGATGGGCTGGGGTCCCCCGAAGAGTGAGGCAAGACATGTCTCTCAGGAGCTCCCTTCTATTCAGGGTGGAGGCTCCCAGGCAACCATCACAGGCCAATTTAGGCGTGAGGGCTTGGAGAAATTAAATCTCGCTGGGGCCTCCAAATGTTGTACCCAAAGAAAATAAAATCATCCAAGCCGATCACGTAAAGTCAAAAGAAGCCTTTATTTTAGCTGGCCAGCGAAGACCTCCCTTACTCCTAAAAGCGGGGTTCCGGGGGATCACGCGTTAATTGTGTCATTGCCAACTTTTATAGGGCTCAGTACGGGATTAGGGCAGGGCTAAAGGGCATGGGAGGGTTTAAGGTTGGGCTGTAGGGAAGGGGGGTTAGGGCGGGGCTGACTTTCTCCTAGTGGCACTGGAGAATCTTTCTGGGAAGTATAACAAAATCATTTTATTTATTCTTGTTACTGAAAGGTAACCAAGGTCCTTGTCCCTCATGCTAATTCAATAATGAGGACAGTTTTGAGAAAAAGGAAAAAAAGTATTACTGTCTTGCTAGCAGAGGAGAAACAGGGATCTCTTGTCCCAGAGGCCCCAGTTTTGCCCAACCGGGGTAAGAGAGGGTTTTTAAAGAGGTGATTCAAAGTTTATATCCAAGTTGTGCCCTGATGGGGGTTGTAATTTGCTTGTTAATTTGAGAAACAGTAATTTCTTAGATCCAAATGGAAGTCTGAATTTCTTCATTGCTGTGGTGGGTTTGTGCTCAAGGACTGATAACTTGACCTGGTATAGGGAAGAAGGGTAATCCTGTTTTCCCTGAGGTTAGGGAGGAGAGAGGGAAAAAAGAGAAAAAAAATGTCCACTTAAAAATAATCTTCAGTGGCAGAGCAGCAAAGGTTATAGTCAAAGCATGAAGTTGGCTACTTTTACATTCTGAAGATGACCCACTACAGGAAAGTAGGAAAAGTCTCACCTTCTGCATCTGAAATCCTGATCTTCAACCTCCACTATATTCCCAGTTTGTAAGACCTAAGAAAATTTCTAAGACTTCAGAATTTTAGTTTTCCCACCAATGAAATGGTAGAAAGATGTGTCCATTTTAGATTATAACTAAGAGAAGATGCAATGACTCACACAGAAGCACTTTTAAAATAGCTAAGTACATTCTAAATTTAAAGCACAAGTATTGATAATTCTATTTCTTTCTTCACAATCTTCTAATATCTTGTTTCACACTGCTGGTGTCCTGGGAGAAGAGATATCTCCATGAAGGGTCTGAAGAGTCCCAGAAGAGAGGGCAACTCAACTCAGGACCAGCAGGGTTCTAGATATACATGACCAAAAATAATTTCAGCACAAGCCAGACAAGGGCAAAGGAAGGTATTTATTTAGGAAAGTAGATACTGTTAGCACAAAAAGACCAGGCAGGAAGCAAACCTCACCAGTCATCTCAGCTGTTTATTCAGGAACAGGGAGTGCAGGGATGAAATGGCATCGGTGAACCCACTTTCCTGGTGGAAATTGAGCCACTCAACAAAGAAAGGGACTGGGTTTACATAGGTTATTTTGAGGGGTGGTCTAGTGAACATATCAGTTTGGGCATGCAGGAAATAAGTTTTCGAGAATTTTAAAATTTGTTTTTACGGGGCAATAGTTTTACTTGGAGAAGAATGGAGGGTCTGGGATCAGTGTTCAGTGTTTATCTCTTTCCCTTTAGAGTCCCATTGCACTGTCTACTGAGAAAAGATTTACATGGGGAAGAATCAATGCTTTGGCTTACTTTCTAGGAACTGTTCTGCCATTGGGAAGGAATGCACTGAGAAAACCATCATGTCTGCTTCTTTTTCACTCCCTTTTCTCAGAGTGCTGGTTTTTGTTGCTGTTTTTTTGTTTGTTTTTTTTTTTCATTTTCCATACCTAATAGATACACATTCAAGGGAGGATGCAGTTTGTCTCAAGAGTGAAAAGCAGCCCTGACTTGGACTGAGGGTCCAATATTTATAGAAGGACTGTGAGGGGCCAGACTGGAGGTGGATCCAGGGTGGAGTTGAGTAATTTTGATCCAGTTTTTCTGCACTTGTGTATTTCCCTACTTTTACAAGGGCATGGGGCCAAGGTTTGCAACTGTGTTTTCTGCATCTCGGTGGTGGATTGATTCTGCATTTCAATGGCTTGAGGGTGTTTCCCTTAAGACTGTGTATTTCTCTCTCCTTATCCTAAATCCCTATCTCACTAGGACTTGATCATTTGATCTACAAGTCTCATTTTGCTATTTTATATAAATCCTTTCCATGTTCATCTGATTTTATTACAGAGTAAGATCCTCCCATGAAGCAAAAGTGACCAAAGGGGTAAGCCATCATTGGTTCTTGCCATCTTACCTGAAGAATTTTAAGCAAGACACATATAGTAGCAGGCATGAGTTTATTAGAAGGGATAGGAAAATGGACACTCTCAAGGAGGAAAGGGAGAGAGTGGGTCCTCTCAGAGAAGGGAAGGATATTGTGTCCCTCTAGCCCTCTAGTATTATTTGAGGTCCCAGGGAGTTTTCAGAGTCCCACCCAGATTCACCCTTTGACTTTTGACTGACAGAAGAATTGCATCAGACTTTCAGGTCCCAACTAGATATGGTTTTAACTCACAGAGGGGGAGATATGCTTTTTGTAATAACATGCCAAAGCTCCAAGGCAGTTCTGGATCACTTTGTCTGTGCTGACCAGTTCTAATTGGAACTTGTTCTAACAAAATTTATGGTTGAGGGATTTTACTTTTAATTATTCTGTATTCCTGAGTCCTAGAATTTGATCACCTTCAGTGTGACTTGTGTTTTTCTTGTCAGCAGGGTGGAGTTTTTGGGTCTGCATTTGTCCTGCAGACAAGAAGTTATTTACTGAGGAATGTAGCATATTCTATTGACTTAAGCCAGTCAGGGTCAGAGTGACCTCAGGTAAACTGCTTTTTAAAGGAAAGCGTATAGATCAGGTAAACACAGGGAGCCCAGTCTATATAGAACTATCCCCTTAAAATACTATTCCCACCACTTAATGCCTGTCTGCTACTTCTCAGTTTCCTGTCAACTTTCATCTCTGTCATTTCATGCTATCTACTCTCGTGAACAAAAGAAGTGACTGTCATAGTGCCAGGAATCATGTAAAGACATGATAACATAAGGTGAAGTAAAAGAAACTTAACATACTCTAGCTAAGAATTTTTTTCATTTATTACTGATCAGTGCAGAAAAATTTTTTTTTCTGGTACTGGGAATTGAAACCAGGGGTGCTTAAACTCTGAGCCACATGCCCAGCCCTTTTTAATATTTTATTTAGAGACAGAGTCTTGCTATGTTGCTTAGGGCCTCACTAAACTGCTGAGGCTGACTTTGAACTCATGATCCTCCTGTCTCAGCCTTCCAAGTTGCTGGGATAATATGTGTCTGGTACAATACAGAAACTTTCAAAGACACCCCCAGAATACTTGTCTTCACATCTCATTGGTTCAACTTCTGCCACATCTACCTGCCTAAACCAATCATTAAAATGTTTACCTTGACCACTGTGGGAATTTAGACCAAATAAATTCTAATATCTGAAATACAGATTTCCCTACAGATAGCTTGTGAAGGGTTTTGTTGAGATGCAGGAGTGGACATGCACATGTATGGTTGACAACCATCTGTACATACACATAGATAATATTCATCTCTATGTAGTTTTCATTACTTCTATGAAAGCAAGAGGACCTTACATAGGTAAAACTAGAAAGCTGGATTCAATATATGTTAAATAAAACTGTAGAGTTTTTATGTTGGCAAAGTGTTTCCTACTTTTTGGTCATTCCTATTCTTTTCTGAAACACAACAAAATAAATCAATGAGAGATATTAAAAGCTTAAAGTTTTGCAAATTAAATCTCTAATTCTAAATAAACATATTAAGTATTATTTCAAACCAAAATGCCAGTATCTTGTAACTACAAACAACAGAATTTGCATTCCATTTGTGTGTAGGAATCATGCTGTATAGAAATGGGTTTAAACTAAAGGATTTTGTATGTAGATGTAGATGTGATTTTTTCTATTAGCACAACATGACCAAGCCAGGTGCAGACTTCAAGGATTAGCCCAGCCTTTATGTGGCGATGAAATCACATATCTGATGGACCCACTTTCCTGGTGGAAAATGAGCCACTGGCCAAAGGGAGAGTCTGTGCTTAGATAGGTTACACTGAGAGGTGGCTTAATTATTGACAGAGCATGTCAGTTTGGGCACTCAGGAAACAGGTTTGTGTGAATTTGAAATTTGTTTTTATTGGGCAATATTTTGACTTGAGAAAGAATGGAGGTTCTGGGGTCAGCATTCAGTGTTTATCTCTTTCCCTACAGAGTCCCATTGTACTGTCACTGGGAAAGGATTTATTTGGGGAAGGATCAATGCTTGGGCTTCCTCCCAGAAACTGCCATTCTAGGCTTGCTGGAACTCCTTCCCAGAGACTGTCTTGTCATTGGATGATGTTTGCTTCCTTTCCAGGGATTGTCCTGTCACTAGGGAAGATGTATTGGGAAAGGATCAATATTATCAGTGTGTTGTCTTCTCCTTCACTTCCTCTTCCCAGGCCATACTACTTTGGGGTTTGGCATTTTCCATATCTTACAAGTTTTAACACTGTTTTGTCCTCCCTATAGTTCACAGATGGAGACGGACTAATACGCATTTTACAATTTTGTGAGGACTTGACATAAAAATATGAAATACCTATTTCCTATTTATATAATATTGTAGTGACACGTTAGAATTATTTGATGTAGGAAATTAGTATTCTGATCAATTCTGATTAGACCTACCCATATTGGTAGTTTCTCATACCATTTTCCTATGTTTGGTATCTCATCAAATGAGGAAAGTCTCATTCCTATTATAAAAGAAAAGAATAATAAGCTTTTAATAAGCAGCAACCTCAATAGCTGTGAATATGTGGCAGCACATTTATTAACTTTCACTCACATAATGCCTTTACAAACTATTAATTCATATCTGGAATGTAAACTTTATGGGTTTTTTTTGGAAAAAAAAAAATTTGTAAGTTTCAAGATAATTCATCCATAGTACATGGAAACCAAGTAAAGTATATTTTGTTTTCATGACTTCAGCTAAAAATCTGGAGAGACAGAAAAAGCTTCAATGCAATTCTGAATTCAAAAAAAGAGCACTACCTTGAAATCAAAATTCCATTTCTTTTGTAATTCTCAGCCATTCATGCATCATTGCAATCCTGTATAACAGAACTTTCCTGAAGGGCTCTTGGGTCGCAGTACAAACTGAAAATCATTGTGTTGGGCATCAAATCTTCTAAAGACCTAGTTATCAAAGGAAAAAGACTTTGGTTCTTTAATAAAACAACTCTTTCTTATCTACATGAACATAGGATTTTTACAATGAAAGTTACTTCCTCCCTGGAAAATGCTTTAGAATATTGAACTACATTCACTTATGACATCAGTTGCTCTTTGATAGTGAATAGACTCTTGGGTGCCAAATAATTGTAAGTATAGAAGAAACTGATGTTTGTCCTAATGTATTAGAATCAATACAACAACAGCAGTAAACTTTACCAAGTACTAAAACAACAAAAAATACACTTGTCACAGCAATGTCTCATGCACTTTAGTGTAATCTCTTGGACAACATATTAGCATATGACATTCTCCATATTGAGAAAATATATCCATAGTTTACTTAGTAATATTCATGGTGTTTGGAACTATTTCTAGGCAGTGACATGTGATAAATGGAGCATGGAGGAGGCAATAATTTTTCTTAATGTCCTTCAACTTTATGGGAAACAAAGCAAATTCTTATGAGAGACATGGTATCTTCATTATCTTATGGAATGCTATAAGACATAGTTATATATAGAATATATATAATTATGTATATGTAGTTCTAAAGTATCAGAAAATTATGCAAGTGAAGAAATTAATGAAGAAAAATGGATTTGAAAGAGGAAAGGATCAGAATGTGTCAGAGTGTCTGCTTCCTACTTGACGTGAAACAGTTGGGATGGAGAAACCAGACCTGATTATAAAATGAAATTGTATGAACATCGTATGAATAAACAATGCCTGGGGAAATGGTTAATTTTCCTCCCCCTCTGTCAGTCTTTCTCCAGAGAACCTAATTAACCATAGGTCCCCACCTATTGTATTGCAAATGGCGGTGTCTAGGGATCTGACTACTCCCTCTTAAAAAGTGAACACCCTGTGTGAGGCCAGAGATTCAACAGATGCCTGTGAAGAGTCATTTCTTCTTATACTTTGTACCTTTCTGAATTCTTTAGGAATGTACCTAATTGCTAATGTAAATTGCACATTACCATGCCAATTAAATGCTGTCTAAAATATAATCTTGTAGGCTTAGTTCTTAGAAATGAAGCTCCTGGGGTGAAGAACTCAAGTCATCTTGAATTACTGCTCCCCATGGCAAAGGCCACTTCATGATAACACTCATAAGTATTTTAATGTCTTTGTTCTTCATCTATGAACTACTTACTGTGAAATTTCTGTACATGGTCCTTGGTCACATAGTTCAAGAATTCTCACCCACCAATGGTTAAGAAATTATGTTAAATTTCCTATAAAGAGGCCCTGTAACCTCAGCTGGGGGCACAGAACTTCAGAGAACTAGCCCATCTGGGTCTGGGTAAATACACCTGAATTCTCCAACCCTCTAAGTGGTGCTCCGTCTCTTACTGAGCACAGTTTCTATAACAAGCCACTGTAGGAAGCATTACACTCAGGACTCAGCACTTAGATATTTATTTACCTGCAAGAAGAAAGTTGAGAGTGGACTCTCCACATACAAAGGAGTAGCTGCCCCTCTTCATTTTACTCTCTATTCTACCTAGGTTCTTTCATACACAGATGGCATGTATCCAGCACCCTGGAGGTGGAACGTGCAAGTTCCTGAGATCTTGACAGTCTCAGAGGAGAGATTCAAAACGTAGTGCCAGGAGGCTAAGCTAGAGGTTTTGTCACTGAACTGAACAATCAGACCAAGAGAAAGAAAATACTGTTCTGAAATTAAGAGGTAAAGTCACAGGCATGGAATCAATTAGTATTAATGTTATCAATTTAGGAAGGATTTATTTTTCTAAAAGATGCTGGAAACTGTTACTTACAGTCTCTTATCATTTCACTTGTCAAGTGATAGTCTATAAAGGGCTTAGAGCTCTCCAGTAAACTATTGACTACTGTGTTGATGGACTTCATTTCTTTCTTTCATAGACTTCCATTTAAGAAAATTGAAACCAATGTTCTTAATCTCCTCAACATTATGAGAGGGAAGAACACACTGAAGATAATTTTAAAATGCTAAAATAGCTCCTAAACAAAGTGCTCTGAATTAAAATAATAATAATTATTTTTTTAGTCCTGAAAATTCTGGCACCTTCACTGACTCTCCTCCATTTCCTCTTCCCCTACAAGAGGTTTCTGCTTGTCATCTCAAGATACTTTTGAGGCATCAAATCGAATGTTTATGTTTACATTTTAGGAGATCCTGTGCAAAATTTTGACTGATTCAAAATCCTAGACCACTTTGGCTGGTGATCTCCTTCAGCTCTCTTCATGATTTAGATGACTATACCGTGCTTCCTATTGGCAATATTTGCCAAAAATGTAGTTTTCCAGGGTATAATTGTACAGTAACCTGAGTTGTTCACTGTCTTAATATCTATTTTGTACCAGTCTATCTTATAATGCCTGAAGATACACACACACACTCATACACACACTCTCTCTCTCTCACACACACACACACACTCACATGTTCTGCAGACCATTCTATCATTTCCTGATCTGTCTGATGACATGGTGCATGTACCTTCTTATAGTTCTGTTTTCATTTTGTAGGTCTCCTGCTTACTCAACAGGACTGATGGCCTCTGAGCATTAAAAAAATAAGTTATAGTTATTTAAAAAGAAAAAAGTAGTTGCTCTTCCTAGAACAGTGTCTTCTGTTCAAGTATGTAAATGATATATTTAATTTGATCATTAATCATTGACTAATGATTAATTTTATACTGATGGACTGACTTCCAGATCTTATTTGCTACAATAGAGGTAATTCTTTAACTCTCAATTTTGAAAAATTATAGATCAATTTATCTTTCTAGAAACCACATGCTTAGTATGTGGATATTAAGGATTTATATACTTTCTGGTGAAATGTTACTTTTTTAAATTTATTTTTTATTTTTACATGCTGTATTTTGATTCATTGTACACAAATGGGATACAAATTTTGTTTCTATGGTTGTGCAAGAGAAATGTTGGTTTTATACTTATAGACTTATCCCTTTTCCCAAATTATACTGTTTGTCTTATATTCTATTTTGTATACTATGAATATTGCAGTACTAGTTATGTTTCAATATTTTTATTATTAAATGATTAATACTAACTAATCTAAGAAATACCCGAATTTCCTTCCTTTAATTAATTAATTTATTTTTTTTTGGGGGGGGGTTCTATTTTCTGTTCCAGGATCTTTTTCAGGATAAAATTCACATTTATTGCTCCCTAGGTTTTCCTTATCTGTAAGAGTTTCTCAGACTTTGCTTGTTTTTGGTGACCTTGAGGCTTTTGAAGAGTATTGTTCAGACATGTCCTTGCTTTGGGAATTGTTTGTTGTGTTTCTCATAGGTAGGCTAGGTTATGGGCCTTTGTGGGAAATATCAGAGGTGAAGTGTCATCATCATGCCATGTCAAGGGTACAAAATACTGACATGATGTGTCTCTGCCGATGCTGCCCTCAATTACCTGGCTGAGGTAGTTTGTCATATTTCACATGATTTCCTTCTTCCCTTCAATACTGCGCTCTCTAGAGGGAAGTCACTATGTGCAGCCTACACATAAGAAAGTCCTGCTCAGACTCCAGTGGCACCATCAGTGCACAGGGCTTAGGAGAAAGTCATCCTCCACCTCAACAAAGGTAGAGCATCTCCATAAATCATTTGGGATATTTCTGCATGGGATATTTGTGTGTTAGTCAATAATTACTTATATCTGTCTAGATTAATGGATATTATTTTAGAATGTGAATGATAATTGAATACTTTTCTTTTAAAATTTTTAATTGCTGCTCCTGTTGTTCCAGCTGAGGGTACTGGGAGCTTCCAGTTAGCTCTTGTGTGCCTTTGAGAGTCTTTTAATTTTCTTTTCTTTTTTTAGCACTTCCTCACTTTCTGGCAATTAAAAAGTTGCTCCAGGCTTTAGATTTCACAAAACAGAAAATTTAAGCTAATTTGAACCTGTGAATCTGATTTTATGATGAAATATTGTGACAGAGGATGTTTTCACTAAGCGTATAAAATAAAAATTAAATATTAATCAAAATAAAGTTAGTGGAACAGATATAGGACTCAGATCTCATCTCTGTCTCTGTGTCTGTCTGTCTGTCTCTCTCTCTGTCTTTATCAGGCTGTTATTAAAGTCAGGGATACTTTAAACCACTGACCTACATCTCCAGGTCTTATTCATTTGTCTTGATTTGGTGGTCCTCCTACCTCAGCCTCCCAAATCCCTGGGATTAAAGGCAATGCCACCACATCCCACTTCGGATCTTGTTTCTAATATATCTGTGATTTAGATTTAATTTCTTTATCATGACTACTGATAGATTATAAATTATTTCAAAAAGGCTGTTTTGTTTCACATAATTAGCAATTTTTTAAAAAGTTTCTGTTCTCCCTATTCTTGTTTTCTGACAGATTTACCAAGTTTTTAGCCTTCCCCCTTTCTGCTTTGGAGGGTAACTGTTTTAATCAACTTTGCTGTGACTACAAAATCTGACAATAACAATTAGAGGAGGAAATGTTTATGGTTTCCAAGGTGTCACAGGTACACAGGTACACAACTCCCTTGCTCTGGACTAAAGGGGAGGTAGAACACCATGGTGGAAGGGTGTGGTGGAGGAAAGTGGCTCAGGACATGGCACCCAGAAGCAGAGAGAGAAAGCTAAGCCCAACTCACAAAATATATACCCCAAAGGCCTGCTCCCAGTGACCCACCTCCCAGGCATACCCTACCTGCCTACAATTACGACCCAATTAATTACTGTCAGGGGACTAATTCACTGATTAGATCAATATGATCATAACCCGTTCAGTTCACCTCTATGCTCATAACCCAACCAGTTCACTTCTAAACTTTCTCTCATTGTCTCACATATGGCTTTTAGGAGATGAACACCTCATATTCAAACTGTAACTATTCTTTTCTCTCCTCGTCTCTCTTTCAGTTTCTGGCTCTGTCCCACCCCTCAACCCCTCATCCTGTCCCCAGGCACTCTACCTCTCTTTCAGTAACTCTTAAAATTTCCATGCAATTACCTTACTTAAAAATGTGTCCAGAGACCCTGCACCTAATAGAAGAGAAAATAGGTCCAAATCTTCATCACGTTGGCCTAGGACCAGATTTCCTTAGCATGACTCCCAAAGTACAAGAAATAAAAGCACGAATCAATGATTGGGATAGAGTCAAACTAAAAAGCTTTTTCTCAGCAAAGGAAACAATCAGCAATGTGAAGAGAGAGCTTTCAGAGTGGGAGAAAAATCTTTGCCACACACACTTCAGATAGAGCACTAATCTCCAGAATCTACAAAGTACTCAAAAATCTTTACACCAAGAACACTAATAACCCAATCAACAAATGGGCCAAGGAAATGAACAGACACTTTACAGAGGAAGATCTACAAGCAATCAACAGATTTATGAAAAAATGTTCAACATCCCTTGTTAGAAGAGAAATGCAAATCAAAACCACCTTAAGATTTCATCTTACCCCAATTAGAATGTCTTTTATTAAGAATACAGGCAATAACAGGTGTTGGCGAGGATGTGGGGAAAAGGGTACACTCATACATTGCTGGTGGGAGTGCAAGTTGGTGCAGCCACTCTGGAAAGCAGTGTGGAGATTCCTTAGAAAACCTGGAATGGATCTACCATTTGACCCTGCTATCCCACTCCTTGGCCTATACCCAAAGAACTTAAAATCAGATTACTATATTGATGCAGCCACATCAATGTTCATAGCTGCTCAATTCACAATAGCTAGATTGTGTAACCAACCTAGATGCCCTTCAATAGATGAATGGATAAAGAAACTGTGGCATATATACACAATGGAATATTACTCAGCCATAAAGAAGAAAAAATTATGGCATTTGTAGGTAAATGGATGATGTTGGAGACTATTATGTTAAGTGAGATTAGCCAATCCCAAAAGTCCAAAGGCTGAATGGTCTCTCTGATAAGTGAATGATGATGCATAATGTGGGGTGGAATGATGGCAAGAATGGAGGAAGGATAGAGAGCATAGAGGGAAGGGAGGGGTGGGGTCAGGGTAGGGGGGTAAGAATAATAACAGTATGTGTGACAGACATCATTGCCCTGTGTACATGTAAGAATGCACAGATGGGGTGACTCTACTTTGTGTACAACCAGAAAAACAATAGCTGTACTCCATTTGTGTTCAATGAATCAAAAATTAAAAAAAAAAAAAGAATACAGGCAGCATCAGGTGTTGGCGAGGATGTGGGGAAAAGGGTACACTCAAAAATGTGTCACATTGAGCTGGGGGTGTAGCTCAGTGGTAGAGCCACTAGCTTACATGAGGCTCTAGGACTGATCCTCAGCATCACACACACAGACATACACACATGCACACACACACGGTATGACATTAAATGATATCTCTTTCATACCCGGGAGTCTTGTATTTTAACTCTACCTTTACTGCCTCTATAATTGTTAGTTTTTGAAATCAGTGTTTTTTTTTTTTCTTTTAGATCTACATTCATTTTACAAGTTCACTATTAGTTATATCATCTAGTAATTTCTTTCTAAGGTCATTTCCTTGTTTACTGAATAAACTGATGTTTCTTTCAATATTGGTCAGTTCCTGTGAGCTCTAGGAGACTGGACATAAGTTGCTTATGGGAAGGGGCTTCAAGTGCAGCTCAGCTCCCTGGTGACTATGACATATAACTTCTCAAACACTCATTTATTGTGCAAGAAAATACTGTGCATGACAAATTACCCTTCAACTTCATGTCTTAAAACAACACACATTTATTACATTTTCTATCAATCAGTAATTCAAGTGCAGCTCAAGTGGGTTCTCTATAATCTCTCACAAGGCCACAATCTAGTTGTTGGCCAAGTTATGTGGTTTTAATGGAACACTCAAATGGGAAGGAATCCGTTTCCAAGGTCTCTGATATATTTGTTAACAGGCTTCAGTTCATTTCAGTCCTTTGGATTGAGGGTCTTGCTAAGGGTCAGCCAGTGGCTACCTATGTTCCTTTCCACCTGAGTCTCTTCCACATGGCTGCTCACTTTACCAAAGTCTGCAATTCATCCACTTAAAAGGGATGAATTTGAGCAAAATAGAAGTCATACTCTTTTATAACCTAATCATGGAAGTGATATCCCATCACTTTTCCATATTCTATTTATTAGAAATAAATTTTGAGATCCACTTCACCTATGGGGGAAGGAAATGAGGTGTTAACACAAAGGATGGAGGTCATTGAAGGACACCTTAAACTCGGTCCACACGGGATTTTAATAGGTACTTACATGACTATGAGATAGCTACTTCTGTGATTATGAGTTACAAATGAAAAGAATTAAATACTTCCTGAATTCTTTAGCCTTGTAACCAATCAATGGAGACTAGTCTTACCATTATTAGTCTTCTGAGGTTACCTAAGCTTGTCTTTACATTTCATATTACTAGTGTTTCCTGGTTTAGCTAATTTCTATATTTTAATTACTATTATTCCCCTTTTATGACTAAACACCATCAACTTGACACAGAAAAGCAATGTGTCCTTTGAAAATCAACACAGCTCCAGCTCCTAATAGAGGAAGCAACCGATGGAAATGTAATATGCTATAATCTACATATATAACAACCACCACCAATAACAACAATAACAAAATAAACCTCAGCTCCACAATGGTTTCTTGCTCTGCACTATTTCACATCTGCACAGTTATCTTTTGAGGATGATTTTTGTGTACATATGAATTTGTTTGTCCTTAATGTAGACAAAGTGGATATTATTGAACAACTTAGATATAAAAGAGGCTTTTGATCCCTCCAAGTTGTACAGGATCACCTGTATTTGCAGCTCCTTTTTGAGAGGGGAACTTTGGTGCACAGAGCTTCTCTTATGGATATGCATTGGTTATTAATACAATCTTAGAAAGTTCTTTATGCTTCTAAAACTTTAGGATATTGACTGGAACTTAATAGCAGTGGAACATGGACAGAGAAATGAACTTTAAAAGTTCTGACAGTGTTTTTATTACAAAGTAGCAATTTCAGAGGTTTATATCTTAGCTGTAAAATTTATAGTTAGATCAATCATTGCCCCAGGGCCCAGTTCAGGAATAAATTTAATTCTCTGGGATTTTTATTAAGCAAACTTTTGAAGTTATAGTAATACACATGATACACGTTTTCCAGTTTGCAAGATTTAGACTAATAGTAGAAGCAATAGGCCATTCCATTTCAGAAAATTAATGATTATATTCCTGCTGCCTATTGATAGAATTATTTTCAAGGTAATAGAACTTCTGATTTGATCATTCTACAAATTGCAATTGAAAATGCTTGAATTGTTAATAAATCTTTTTAATCTGATACTTCTTATCACTTGTCAGAAATTATCCAAAGAAGCTGAATTAATGCAGCTGTCAAGAAAAATGTGGCAGAAAAATTTGTATTTTTCTTGCATGACATAAACTTATTGGACATTAGAATTGAAAGGTTCTTTAGAGATAGTCGAGTTCAATTATTTCAGATGAGGAAACTAAAGCTCTGTTCTGTAACAGAGACCAGCTGATAAGGGATATTTCTATCCCTTATCAACTCCTTGCTCCTGTTCTCTATTTCTAACCCTAATATCTGAATGGCACCTTTTGTACTTCATTCATTGGTGTTTGTGTAGGACTAATCATGTTGAGAATCTCATTAATAACTTGTATACTTCTTGTTTAAAATACCTGCTAAAATATAAACATTACTTTTTATTGCATCCTTTTTTTGGTTATTACATTTCAAATTATCTTAAAAATATGATCTGGAAACAAATCCTTTGTCTGTTATATTTATTATAAATATTTTCTACCATTTGTTGTTTTTGACATTTTAAAATTTTTTGATACTTTTTAAAAATGACTTTAATTTGTATGAAGTCCAACTTGTTACTATTATTATGATGATTAATTATTATTATCAGCAAAAGTTCATATTGGTTTTAGATTTGCTTACTTTTTACTCAAGTCCCCCAATCCTCAGGGTTCCTCCTAAGAAACCATACTGAATTCCTTCCTCATATCTCTTTAGGTTATCCTTGACTATAGCAATCTTAGTGAGTTTGTTTTCATGACCTTGGCATTTTTGAAGAGCACTGGTCCTGTATTTTGTAGGATGACCTACTATTAGAATTTGTCTCATGTGTTTCTCATGGTAAGATTTTTTCTCATGATAGATTATTGGGAGGAAGATCACTGAAGAAAAGTGCCATTTTCACCATGTCATGGCAAATGTACTTATAATCAACGTGATTTATAACTGTTGAGGTTGGCCTTGATCACATCTGAGTTAGTGTCTGAGTTATTCAGGTGTTTTCCACTGTTATATTACATTTTTTTTCCCTTTGCCTACTGTATACGGTTGAAGGAAGTCATGATATGCTGCTACTATGTAAGCAATATTATTTGAAATTCTTCTCTATGAGAAATTTGTCTCCTCTTTATTAAATTTTCCATTTATTTATGTTAGTGTAGACACATGAATATTTATATTTTGCTTTGGACAAAAGCCAATAATACTTTATTTTATTGCTCAATTTTTCCATGTATTAGGAGTTATTTTAACTGTACTCCTTTAACATTCTGCATTAATTAATGTGTGTATGTGTATGCATGTGAGACAGATCATGCTGTGATTTCCTTACTTTCTGGCTCTTCAGATGCTTCAGGTTTACTTTGTTAATTTCTTGCCCATTTCTGGATTCAGCCATATCTCCACAGAGCCATGATTTTTTTTTTTTTTAATTTAAGAATTGTATTAGAACCCGAGCCATGAGTGCTAGACATTCTTGATACCATCAGAGTCATCATTCCTTTACTATTTCTCAGCTGACAGAGAAAAAAATGTGTTACACAAGTTAATAAAATATTTGTATAAACGTGTATATAAATATTGTATTAGGTAACTGTATGTTTATCAAGCTGAGCATCTGTGCGCACTAGAGTCTCCAACTCAAATTCATTACTACATGTATCATTCTTTTTTTCCTTGTTTGCCTGTAAACAGCCACATCACCAGCAAGAGGCTTGACTTCTACCACTTGCTATCTATTTACCTTATTTTCATTCTGGTGCCCATGTGTATTCATTTCAAAATTTTTAAATCATATTCCCATGACAAAAAAATTGACCTAAAATGCAATTTTAGCTGTCTTCAGTTTCTTTTATCTTTAAATTTTGTGGATCTCACACATTTTGAAAGATATTTTTCTCATTCTTTGTTTTCTCCATCCCTTTCATTGACTTTTGTATACATTTGTAATACAGTTAGATTCTCCTATCAGTGTCTACTTTCCTGGGATCTCCCAACACTAAATTATTTTTAAATTTTTCATATATCATGTTTCACTCTTCATTTTGTTCATTTTTTATGAGATTTGACCAATGTATAATGTTTCATTTCCACCATTAAAATTATTATAGTTAATGATTTTACTATGCAGGAAATCCCTGTGTTTCATCAATGTGTACTCCAATCCTCCTGAATCTTTAGAGATTCTTGCTTTTTCCTGTCTCCAGAGTTTTGCATTTCCCAGATCATACAACAGTAAGAATCAAACAGTGCTTTTTCAGGCTGCCTTCTTGTTTCAATTTATCAATAAACATTTAAAGTTCTTCCATGTCAGCCAGGTGCAGTGACACATGCTTATAATCCCAGCAGCTCAGGAGTGTGAAGCAAGGAGTATGGAAAGTTCAAAGCCAGTCTCAGCAATTTAGTAAGGCCCTAGGCAACTCTGAGAGACTCTGTCTCTAAATAAAATATTTAAAAGGGCAAGTGATGTGGCTTAGTGATTAAACACACCTTGGTTCACTTGCCAGGACCAAAAAAATGTTCTTATGGAAGAACATTCAGTCTTTTTACTGAATACAACTCATTTCTTTTCATCATTGTGTAATATTCCATTTGTATGGATGAGCTATTTGTCTCTTTATCAAAGGACATCATGGTTACTTGCAAATCTGTGAGATTATAAATACAATTATTGTAGAATTTTCCTACAGGTTTTTTGCATGAATGTACGCTGTTAACTAATTTAGAGTTGTAATCTTTGAATAATATATGGACTCTCTTTAGTTTGATAAGAAATGCTAGACCATTCAAAGTGATTGGAAAATTTTTCATTCCCACCAACAATAAATTTGATTTCCTGTTAATTCAGTTTCTTCATCACCATTTGGCGTTGCCAATTTAGTGAGAGTGGGAGGGTGGGGGGGTTAGTCCACAGTCTGGCCATTCAATGGTTTCTCATTGTTGTTTTATGTTGTAATGCCCTAATGAAAAATTATATAAGCATTACTTCACGTGCTTATCTTGCAGATATTTATCTACTTTGGTGAGTTCCCTCTTCCAAACATTTGGTTATTATTGGGTGGGTCATTTGGTTTCTTATAGTTGGGTTGAAAGAGTTCTTTCTGTGTTTAGAAAGCAAAGTTATCAGCTATTTGTTTTGGAAAGATTTGGCTTTTTTTCTCCTTACACTCTCTCAGAAGAGGTTTTAATTAATAAGACCTAACATTTAAAATGTTTTATTTCATTGTGTTTTTCATAGCATTCTAAATATCTCATTGTGAAAACATTATATTGTGTTGTGTATTATAGGACCCTTTGAGGTTTTTTTTTTTAAAAGATGTGAGATTTATTTAGATTAATTTTTCTCTATATTTGGTTTTCTCATTGTCCCATTGGTTGAAATAATTATAATTTCTCCATTAAGTAATAGCTTTGTGCTATGTCAAAAATTACTTCACTTTTTCTGTATGTGGGTCTATTCTTCATCTTGAGCCCAGTGTCTATGTTTTTGACAGGATCATGCTGTTTGGATTTGTGTCCTTTTAGCAAGACTCGAAGTTGACAGTGTCTGTTGTCCAATTTTGGTCCTCATTAACATTCTGTTGTTTTTTCTGGTATTTTGCCTCTCTGAATACGTTTTAGAATCACATTATTCATAACACAAATAGAGTTCTGGGTTTTGATAAGAATTGCTTTGAACATATAGGCCAACTTGGGAATAACTGATATTTTATCAATATTGAGTATTCTAATTCATGAAGATGGAATGTCTCTCCATTTATTTAGGTCTTCTTTGATTTATTTTATCAGTTTCATAATTTTCTATATGTAAAGCCTATACGTATATTGGTGGGTTTATACAAATTTTACTTTTACCTGTTATTATAAGTGGTTTTGTTTGGTTTTTATTTATTCATTAGTACTGGGAACTGAACCTAGGGCCTTGCAACATGCAAGGCAAGAGTTCTACCATTCTCAACCCATTTTATTTTTTTATTTTAAAGCAGGCTGTCACTAAATTACTCAAGTTGGCCTCGAATTTTCAATCCTCATGGCTAAGCCTCCCAAGTAGCTAGGATTCTAGGCATATGCCACCACACCCAACAGATTTTATGTTTTAAATTTCAAAATTTTCTTGTATGGAAAAACATTTGACTTTTGTATAATAATTGTGCATACTGTAAACTTGCTATAATAATTTATTTAGTTCCTAGAGAATTTTGTCAATTCTTTGTGATATTTTGGACAATCATGGCATGTTTGAACAAAGATAGTTTTATAAATTTTTGGTTGTTGTTGATGGACCTTTATTTAATTTATTTATTTATATGTGGTGCTGAGAATCAAACCTAGTGCCTCACACATACCAGGCAAGTGATCCACCACTGAGCCACAACCGCAGCCCCAAAGAGTTTTAATTCTTCATTTTCTACCCATTTATTTATTTATATCTATTCATTAAATCCTTTTATTTTATCTTGTTTGCTACTGAGAGGTTCAATATAATGTTGATTAAAAATGGTGAGAACAAAGGAGAAAGAAGGGAAGGGAGGGGTAATAGGAATGGGAAAGACAGTGGAATGAATCTGACATAACTTTCCTGTCTACATACATGAAACTACCTAAGTGAATCCCACCATCATGTACATCCACAAGAATGGGGTCCTAATTATAATAAAATATAATCCATGCCTATAAAATTTTATCAGAATGGATTCTACTGTCACATTAAACTAAAAAGAATCAATAAAAAAGAGTGGTGGGAAATGGCTTCCTTGCTTTCCTCTCAATTGTAGTAAGAAATTTTACAGTTCTCACCATTAGCTATAATTTTAAGCTATAATTCTTTTCAGAAGTTCTTTATCGAGTTTGGAATTTTCCCTTATGATTTCCTTATGATTCTAGCTTACTGAGTATTTTTATCATGAATAGGTGCTGGATTTTTGTCAAATGTGCTTTTGAATCTATTAATACGTTCATATGAACTTGCCTTTTTAGTTTTTTGTGAATCTATTACTTTATTTTTTTACTGTTTTTTATTGAGCACTATAATTATATATAATAATGCAATTCATTGTTACCTATTCATACATACACACAATATAACAATATAATTTGGCTAAGATCATTTCCCAGTATCTCCTTTTCCCTCTCTTCCTGGTTTTTTTCTTCATTACTAGTCTCCTTTCTATTTTCAAGAGTTTCCCTTCCTACACACCTTTCTTTTCCTTTTTCCTCTCTAGTTTCCACATAGGAGAGAAAACATATGTGGTTTATTTTGCTTAACATAATGCTCTCAAGTTCCAACAATTTTCCAGCAAATGAAATAATTGTTTTTCTTTACTGCTAAATAAAATTCCATTTTGTATATATACAGCATTTGTTTTATCCATCTATCCATTAATAAACATCTAGACTCAGTGCATAATTTGATTATTGTACTGTTGCTATAGATATGTGTATGCATATATCCCTCTAGTGTGCTGACTTTAATTTCTCCGGATAAATACACAAGAGTGCTGTAGACAGGTCGTATGGTGGCGCCATTCTTAGTCTTTTGAGAAACCTCCATATTGATTTCCATAGTAGTTGTACCAATTCATATTTTAATATTTTGGATGACATTAATTGGGTTTCAAACGTTATATGAACCCTGCATTCTTAGAATAAATGCCACATAGTCATAGTGTGTAACTACTTTATACATTTTTTAATTTGATTTCGTTAAGGATTTAAAGATCTGTATTCAGAAAAGATAATTGATTATAGAATTGTATTTTTCTAATTTTTCTGTTAGGTAAGACTGGCCTCACAATAACTTAGAAAGTGTTTCTTCTGCTTCTATTTTCTGAACTGGATTATAGGGTTTGATATTATTTCTTCCTTTAACATTTGGTAGTATTTACCTGTCAAATTACATGGGCCTGCAGCTTTCATTTTTTGAAGGTTATTAATTACTGATTTAATTTCTTTAATAGACACAGGAATATTCAAGAGCACTTTTGTTCATTTTGCTTTTGCTTTTTTAAATGTATTTCTGGGAATTGGTCCATTTCATCCTAGCTATCATATTTGTGGGCATAGAGTTGTTCCTACTGTTCTTTTATTATCACTTGATGCCCTTAAATCGGTAGTGATGAAAACCTCTTCCCCTTTAACAGTGGAGACTTTTGTCTAATCTCTCTCTCTCTCTCTTTCTCTTTCTCTCTCTCTCTCTCTCTTTCTCTATTTTATTCTGTTTAGCCTGTCTAGGTATTTGGCAATTTTATTTACTTCTTCAAAAAAGATGAGATCTTGATTTGTAGGGTGTTGAGCTTTTCCTTTCCAATTGTAATAAGGAATTCATCTGTTTCCCCTTGCAGACTAGCAGTTCATTTATACAGTTTTATCTTGTATTATTCTGATCCACTTGGGGCTTATTTTTGTTTATGTGGCAAAATCATGGCTACTGGTTACTTTCTTTCAATACCGATAACTAGTTTCTCCAGGACCAAATTTGTCCAAAGCATTCTTTGTCCATTTAATTATTTTTATATCTTTTTGGAATATATATACACACATATTTTATATATGTGTGTGTATATATTTATGTGATATATACATATGTACCCAGATTTTCCATTCTCTTTCATTTTTAATTGTATATAATCATTGAACTGCCATCTGTCTTGATTATTGAAATTTTGTATTGTTTCTTAATCTGACTTCTACCTTAAGGTTTTCAAAACTGTTTCTGTTCTTTTTTAATGCATGTCTACTCTACAATTAGAGATATTATTCCTAATTGTGAATATGTGTATCGGATGGTGATAATTGGAAGGGACATATTAATGACATCAGTGTGTTATTAAAAAGATGCACTTCTGTTTCAACTTTGTCTAGTAAAATCATTAAAATTATTAATGTATGGAAAAGTTTCTTTTGATAGTTAGAAAAGAAAACGGAGTTGAGTTTTGACATAGCTAAATTCTTGGTAGTAAGTAAACCTTCAATATGAAAATGATCCTTTGTCATTCCTAATCTCCCTTTTTCCTTTTCTCAAACGACCCAGCTATTAAACATGATGCACCTCAAGGTAAGTGCATTAACCAAAACCAATTACCAAGTGACACTGAAACCTGGAGCATGGAGTGTTAGAGATAGTGCCAGTTCTTCTTCCTCTGCTCTGCTGTGGATTGCCTCATGCCTTCTCTGTGAAAACTCATATTCGTTGGAATTCAAAATTCCAATCAGTCTCTTTCACTGTTTTTAATGAGACTAGCAGCTGCATTTTTATGGGCAAAATGTCATCACATTTCTCCTTTAACAGTTATGATATCCATAAATGTTCAAAATATTTTGTACAATCTTGGATCACCTCGTCCCTTCCTCATTATTTGTTACCTTGCATATGTCACCTCTGTTACTCCTCTACTGAGTTTATTACCAGAATTTCCATTTCATTCTTCTTTTGTTCTATTTTATAGCTCAAAATATTTTAAATTTTTGTTGCCTTTTTCTGTATCATTTTCTCATTCTTACCCAATTCTTTATCAGTATTTTCTGATAAAACATTGATTTTTTTTAAGTTCCAAAATGTAGTAATGGCTTAAATATAGTTTATTTCAAGAATTTCAAAAATATATTCCAAAGTAATGGTATAAGGAATGTAATAATAATACTAAAAAGTGTGCTAAAAATAAACCAGCACTATGTTAAGAATATTCACATTTTTTTTTAACCTATCACTCTTCAACATGGTTACAGAAAAAGGCATCTTGACAAAAAGACAGAACCCCCTTTTTCTCAGGTCTGCATAAGAGAGTTTTAAAAAGCAAAAAATCAAAGACAACAAAGAAAGCCCTTTTCAAGGACTCAATTTTCTACCCCTTTAAGGAGTAGATAATAGGCTTTAGATTACTTGCTGTGTTGGTCAATCATTTTAGAATTACCTCTCCTCAGAAGGCTATTAATGTTCAATTCATGTATTAATCTTGAACAATTAATAGTTTTTGTCAAAAGAGCTTTGTTGAGAAAAAAAACTTCTAGGAAAATATTCAGTCCTGTTAGTTAAAGTTCCATGTTTTTCTTAGATCACTTGCTATATGAAATACAGCCGCTTAGAGCTGTGATACGATGTGGTATGTCTAAAGACTTCATATTCTATTAACTGCTTTTTCTTTTACACTCTGTTTTTCTGAATTTTGGATGTGATCTCTTGTTTTCATTGGTTTATTGGTTGCTTGTCCTATAAATGGAGCTCGTCTTAATCACCACCCACTGACCAATCCTTATACTTCAAGGATAGAAAAATGGAGCTTCAAAGAAGGACATGGGCTATGTCATGGTGTTTAGAAATTATAAGATCTGAATCAAACAAATCTTGCATCAGTTTGAACATACATTATCAGAGCAATGAAAAACAAGTTCCTTAAAATTCCCAAGCATTAGTGCTTTTCACTGTAAGATAAGGATCATGAAATTCATCTCATTGTGTTTCTGTAGGGAAAATGCAAAAAAAATGCACATGGGCACTTAAGATGGTGCCAGGCAGGAAGTAATAATAAATGGTATTTGCTGTAACATTGGTAGGGATAATTTCAGTAACTGTTTTGTCTGCCCCATTTTCCATTCTATTTGTGGTCTTCAGTTTGTAGGTGGGGTAAGTGGTATTGGAATGGAGGTGTTATTATGAAGGCATCTTGCTAAATAGTCTCTCAAGGAGGAAGACAACATTTCCAGCACAATATATAAATTCTCTCTGTGATAATGGCAGCCTTTGTTACAGAATGAAGATATTTAACTATGAGAATTTACATTTTATTCTACCTTTATATACATAGATACTTGAAAAGTTAAATGGGTTTGCTTCGTCACTTCAAAACAGGCAATGAGGAAGCAAAAAGACAATCAAAAGATAGAGAAGGCAAATATAATCCAACAAGTAAAAGAAATAAAATGTATATAAATCAGAAAGGAAGAAATAAACTATCTTTGCTTATAGATGATATGATCATCTACGTAGAAAAGTTGAAAAAGTCAATAAAAATTAGAATTAATAAAGGATTATGGCAAGGTGGCCAGATATAAGGTTAATAAACAAAAGTCAATCACTTTTCCAGATATCAGAAACTAATGTGGAATTTGAATACTATATAAATCAGTACCACAAAAAAATGAAATACTGCGACATAAATCTTAACAAAGTTGTGTGAGATCTATATGAGGAAAAATTAAAAATTTGAATAAAATACATCAAAGAAGAAGCAATATGAAGTTATGTCCCTTATTCATGGGTAGAGAGAAGTAATTTTGATCATCATGTGAACTGCTTCCCTCTGCTACCCTCTTCCACCATGATATCCTGCCTCACCTTGAGCCCCAAGGAATGGACCCAGTCACATATGGACTGAGACCTCTGAAACCTCTAAATAAACCTTTCCCCCTCTACAGTTGTTCTGGTGGGGTCTTTCAGTCACAGAAACCTAAAAGCTGACTAAAACACTCAGGAAGGATGAGTGTATAAGAAGAATGAATTTCCCCATCTTTCGCTTTTTCAATCAATCCTGATCCCCAGTCTACTAGATGGTAGCAGTTACACTCATGGAGGGTTTTCCCCACTCAGTTTGCTGACCTACAGGCTATTCATCTCTGAAAAACACCTTCAGAGACACACCACAGATATGTTTTATCAATTCTTTAGGCCAATCAAGTAGACAACCAAAATTAACCATCACCCACAGTTTTGTAGTTCCTTACAAAAATCAAATATCCTATTATCATGATCCAGCAGTCATGTTCCTTGGTCCTTACCCAAAGGAGTTCAATGAGTCTGAACACACAAAAGTTGTACATGAATATTTATTGTAGCTTTATTTGTAATTACCTAAACTCAGAAGCAGCCAAAAAGCCTTTCATAGGTGAATGGACATAAGAATTATGGCAACCATAGAATGAAATATTATTATTCCTAAAACGAAATGAGTTGTCAAGTTATTACATGGATGAATCTAAACTGCATGTTATTGTGTGAAAGAAACCAATGTAAAAATGCTGCATGCTATATGATAACAAACAGCACTTAGGAAGAAAAACTATTAAGTCAGTAAAAAGATCAGTGGTTTCCAGGGGTTAAATGAACAAAGAGATGACTAGGTAGAACACAGAGGATTTTTAGTTGTTTTAGTAAAACAACTGTATATGATGCCTTTACGGTAGACATATACCATCATGCAGTTGTTCAAACCCATAGAATGTGCACCAGGAGTGAACTGCAATGTAAGCTATGGGCTTTGGATGACTGACATGTGTCATTGCAGTTTTATCAATCATGACTCATGAGAGTGCTAACTCTGGTAAGCGGTATTGATAATGGGAGCATCCATACTTGTGTGGAGGTAAGGAGTATGTGGTACATTTCTATTCCTTCCTTTTAGGTTTTTTATGAACCAACAACTGCTTTAAAAAAAGGGACTCTAAAAGAAGGAAAAGATGTATTTACTGTAGCTGCAACTGACTTTCTGAAATTTTCCATTTATATTTCAGTAGATTTTTTTTCCCCTGTTGGCCAGAAACAGAAATTTCTGTGGCTGAGGAATGCTGTATCAAGCAGTCAAATAACTCATCATTAAGAAGTGCACCCAAGAGAAAAACTTCCTATTTTATTTTATTCATTGGATTTTTAAATGCAGGAGAAAAATGCAGTAATAGTATTTTTTGCTCATATATATACAAAATTGGAATTCTTGGTTATGCTATGCCTAGGTTGGAATATTGCCAAAGTATAGCAGAAGTCCCTAGGTCGATACAAGGGAGATGATAACAAGATAGTGACTTTTTTTTTTTCCCATCCAGCCAAAATCAATCGTGTTTTAGTGGAGCTTCAGTGAGAAAACAACTTTTCATGCCAGCAGCTAAGCAATATGTGTCAACACAAAGAAACCACTTCTTAGAACTGGCAGTCCAGCCTATGACAATTGAGGGCATGATTGTTTATTGCTGGTAGTGTCAAGTCATTGATGCTCATAGTAAACTCTGATTAAAAGAGCAACGTACAAGAGTGGAAAAGCAATACTTTATTTTCAATTTAGAGCTCCTTTGGGTTTGCAATGTGGTCGGAGTATATATAATGCTTCTGGGCCTTCTGGATAAAAAAAAAAAAAAAGAGCATTCAGTTATGGTTTTCCACATGATGGTGAATATCCAGATGGTTCCTGTTATTACATAAATGGGTAAATTAATTTTCTGTTAGAAGCAGCACAGTATAAAAATTAAAAGTAGAGATTCTATATAGTGACTGCAAGGGCCCAGTTGCAGATACGTTACATCCTAGTTTTGTGACAATGAGCATGAAATAAGTCCCTTTCGGCTTCACTCAGATGCGGGGGTACCAGTGCGATGCCAGGACGCAGGCATCGGGAGTCCAGTGAAAAGTAGATGAGTTGCCAGCTGCCTACTGACTCATTTATTGTGGGAATGTTTTGTTCTTAAATAGTCAATTAAGATTTATTACCTGTTTGCCCTTTTGTTAAATCAAGGTATATAACCGTGTCCAGTCATGTAACATATAGATATGCTAAGTAGGAATTGCGTCTTGTCCAATCATGTTTTCACTAACACCTTTGCTCAGTGTTCAATCTGGGCCCCCTAAGGTTTCCCTGGCAGCAGTTATGCCAATTATGGGGGAGTGGTCAGTTCCACTGACCTGCTAGAGTGGAAAGCTCCTTCCTGCAGGTATTCCTGTCAGGCCTGTGTGAGTGTAGGTTTCCCTTACACACTCGAGGCATTCACACCTGCCAGTCAAGTGCCAGGAGCTCCTCCTACATAAGCATCCGAGTTTTGTGACATTCTCTGTGTTTCAGAGTTTGTTTGTTTGTTTTTAAATAAGGTCAATAACAGTGTGTATCTACTATAATTAGAACAAAAGAGTTAATATTTCTCAAGCACTTAGAAGAGTTTGTGGCTCAAACGATACATACAATGTGAAATGCACCAATTTAATAGTGCTAATGACTTTTAAAAATCTCACAGTTATACAAATTTTAAATTTTACAAAATTTTCATTTCCACTAAAAGATTCCCTCCACTTTAGCCATGACACATACTCCCATTCCCCTTGACCCAGGGTTAGTCATTAATTTAGTTTCTGTCTCTCTCTGTTTATTCTGGATATTTCATAAATATGGAATTACATAATGGGTGGTCCTTTATAAATAGCTTCTTTCAACTAATATAATGTTTTATAGGTTCATCCATCTTGTAACATACATCAATACTCTTTTTTATCATTGAATAATATTCCATTTATGGATATAAGAAATTATGTTTATCAATTGGTCATTTGTTGGAAAATCAGGGTGTGTGGCCATGATAAACATTCATGTAGTTTTTGGATGCATCAAAATTTCTTTTTTTTTTTTAAGTGGAAAGAGAGAGACAGAGAAAAAGAGATAAGTAGCTTTACATTACTTTCCATGACATACTAGATTCATTAACCCAATTATTGCTGTATTTTTTTATCATTCAACAAAGCTCTAAACATCTTGTTTTGCTTCATTTGCACCTTATTATTTTAGTCAGACTGCAATGCACAGCTTCAATTCCATATTCCTTTTAAAACTGCCCTGATTATTTCCATTGAAATTGTTCATTATCCCTTAAAACTAGGTTCTGCTCTCCTTGGCAAAGGAGGGTATAGATGCCAATCAATTCTAGTTCCCACCCCCAAGTACTTAACAAAAGATCAAAAACAAAAACCTCTCCATACTATAATTTGTTTTTATTACTTCTTAGCTTAGAAAATACATCTTGTTATTACATGTCATATTGCATATGCACATATTCTATTTTAAATATGCTACGTCAGTATATCACAGTATATGTAACATATGCAAAAATAGAATGACCTGCTCCATTTAGATAATGTAGGAGACATTTAAAAGCATCCTTCACAAACAGTGCTTGTAAGAAAGCATGGCACCTTTCTTTGTAGTGGAGACACTGACAAACCTTCTAATAAACTAGTTGAATTATTATGTTTATAGGCAAGTAATTGGCAGTAAGTTACAGAAACCACTGTCTCCCCACCATTGGGAAGAGCAATGAAGCAGAGAAGAGGCAGAAGGTGGCTCAACTATCGAGACAGGTTTATTAGGAATAAACCTGAGAAGGGCATCTGGCCTAGAAGGTCAGAGCATGCTTCTCCCTCAGTCTAGGGGCTCTTAAGGGCCTGCAAAAGAAAGTATTCAGGTTTAGGAATCAGCTGGGGGTGGAGTTGACATTTGTGGTTTGGACTTAGGCAAATGCAGACAAGGAACATTCCTGGGAAAAGGAAACTTCAAGAACATAAAACTTAAGAACGAAGATGGCATGTCTCTTTTAAAATGGTTGTACTCCTATTTCATCAATTCAGACTTCAAGGTTAAAGAGGGGCTGCAGCATGGTCCTTCTGACTACCTCCCGTGATGGGTACATTTATTCCAGATTGATTGAAGCAGGAGGGCAGTTTTACATGTTCTTGGGTTGCTGTTCTGAAAATGGTGGTAACTTTTTTGGCCAGGCACCACTGGAAAAGATTAATAAAGCAGGGTAGGAAGAAGAGAACAAAGAAAACGAGGAGTGGGAGGTTTATAAGTGGTCCAAGCCATCAAAATATTGGAGGGGTGACAGGACTGGAGTTAGCCATCAGGCATTTAGTGGCTGGGTCTCTCAGCCATGCTGTTCCATCTCTCACTAGGCCAGATGTGGGTGGAAAAACAGCATTGTTCCTTAAGAAGAGCACAAATACCTCTACGGGCTGCAGTCAGTAAATCTAGTCCTCTCCTGTTTTGGAGGACCACTGCTGCCACATGGTCCTGCAAGTTTTGTGATTGGTCTGAGATTTCTTTTAAACCTTTCACTAAGTCTTTGGTGACTCCAGTTAAAATTCCCAAAGTAGCGAGAAAAGGAATCAGTTGGACTGCACATTTAGCTCTGATAGAGGCAATAAGAGAAAGGGGTATGGGAGTACCTTGGGAGGCGAAATCTATGGTTGGGGAAAGGATAGCTAGGGTACAGGACCCAATTACATTGGTGGGGAAGTATATAGAAGACACACAAACCCAAAAGACTCCTGGGATATAGAAGAGGAGACTAGAAAGATGAAACCAGGTAGGGGATAGGGAGACTGAAGTAGGTTTGGGAGAAGGTGTTTGTTTATACTAAATCTGTGCCAAGCTCTGATAGAATGGCTGAGAGCTGCTGCTGTTAAAGGAGGAAATGTGGTGTTATCTGATAGCTTGGATTTATTGGCTGTGAGTATGAACTTGTCAGTATCAGTGAATACTCTATGGTCTTCAGGAAGGTTGATCCATTGGTATAAGGTAGTAGATGTAGGGAGTGATTTGAAAATATTTGCATAAATTGAAGAAGCTTGAGAATGGCTGGAAGACATGACCTAGTCAGATGTTGAAGAAAAAATGTTGCCCCTGAAGGAGGGGGGACCTGAGAGCCTAAATTTGGGATTGACTTCTGTATTCAGGCAAATGTTCATTTTATAGCGGTTTTGAGTAGGAGAAATTTGTATGGTGATATTGCATAGTGAGGGAAGCAATGAACTTATTGGTTGAGATTGGGGAAAATGTTGCCTTCTTTTACAGATGGGGGCCTGACAGGCCATGATCACATGGCTTTGGGTGGGTCCTTTAGTGGATTGTTGGGGTTGAGCAAATCATTGAAGGTCCTCTCAGATACCATCCAAGATGCCAGGAAGTCAGATGTTGGTGTACTGTGCAAGTGAAATGCCATTGGGATTGGATTCCTCTTTATAATGAAATTGGCAGGAACAGAAACCCAAGAATTGAGAGAGGTGGGAAGAGCCAGGTTGGCAATTTGAGAGGGATGAAGACAAACTCAGCAAGGGGGGTTTATGGAGGCATTATGTTTTTGAAGGAGAGATGCTGTGAGTGACAAGGTACTGTTAAGGTAGGTGAGTACAGATTGAGGATTTATAAGTACTGGAATAATGTAAAAAGAAGAAAGAAAAGGAATGAATTTGAAGTGGAGTGAAATCCTGAAATAAGTTAGGGAGCCATAGGTCTCATAAGGTTGAGGAAATTGGAGAGATAGGAAGAGGAAGAACAAGCAGTTGAAGGTCAAAAGAAAGATTAGAAAATGGTGGAAGTCTTGATACGTTATAGACATGTGAGTGTAGTTAGACAGTCAAGTGTGGTAAGATTCTGGGTCTTTTGGTATTTAGCTTAGGTGGACAGAAGAAGTCCCTGTAAGAGTACAAGAGACAGTTGAAGAAGAGTCAGGTTTAGAGTATGGAAGGGAAGATGAGTTGTAGGTCTTTTTGAGAGGAAATATCTTACCAATTAGGGAGGCCCTTTAATTTTGCCATAGTTTGTTGAGGATAACCTGATATGGACCTTCCCTTTTGGGTTTGAGAGATTCTGGTGAGGTTCAGAGAAAAAGTTGGTCTCTGGCTTATAGAAGGCTGGTGGTAGAAGGGGATGTGGTTGTGGTTGGTGGGTGTCTGCATATGTCCATAAGTAAGTGTGAAGCTTTTGTAGAAGGGAAGGGATGAGCGGGTTAGGAATAGAGGGGGTGTGTCCTGTGGGTGGAGGTGCAAAGGGCATGAATCTGTCATATGAGAGTTCAAAGGAACTGAGAAAAAGAAAAAGAGGCTTGCAGGGAAGTATCCTGAGTTCGAGGAGGGCTAGTAAAAAAAGGGAGAACCAGTCTTTCTGTATGGACAGTTTAATGAGGGAATTTTTAAGGATTTCATTCATCCCTTCTACTTTTCCTAATGACTGTGACCAATAGGAAATGTGGAATCCCCAGGTGATATTTAATGTCTTGACTACAGCTTGGGTAACTTGAGATACAAATTCTGGACCATTGTCTGATTGTAATGACATAATTACACCAAAGTGAGGAATGACTTCTTTTATGAGAACTAATACTACTGCAGGGGCACATTTATTTGTGGTCAGAAATGCTTCTACACATCCAGAGAAAGTGTCTAACAAGACTAGGAAATAACAAATCCATGTTATAGGAGGCATGTGTGTAAAGTCAACCTGCCAATCTTCTCCTTGGAGGTTACCTCAAGTTTGGTGGGTAGGAAAGTGTGTGTGTGGTGGCTGGGGAGGATATTGGAAAGTGGAGGTTGTATTTTGGCAAACAGAACACTGTTGAATAATGGAATTGAGTAAAGATTTGATTTCAGGAGTATATGGATATGAGTTTCCAAAAATGTATAAGGAAGCTGCCAGCATGAAATTGGTTTTGAACATCCTGAATACATTAAGGTTAGAAGATGAGACTACTATGCAATTTTTAAAGAGCAAGTAGGGAGCATGGTACTGGGTCTTCTTTTTTTTTTTTTTTGGTGCTATTTGTTTGCTCTGCTCCTGTAGGTAAAAGAAAGGAGGTTCATAAGTGATGGGAAATAAGTACTGGGGGAATAGCTTGACCCCTGGAAGTCTGTTTTGCCCATCTGCTAGAGTAAGGGCTCAGATTAATACTATCAATTCAGCTTGTTGTGAGGTTGTGGCTGTGGGTAAGGGGCTGCTTCAATTACTTCTTTGGGTGGTATGCCTGAAGGTCATCATGATATCCTTCAATGATAGCATATCTTTCTCTGAAGGGAAGGGATTTGGATGAACTGCCATCTATGAACTAATCTAAAGCTCCTGATATATGAGATTCAGTCAAGAGGTGAAATACAAGAGAGTGGTCAATTATGTGGGTACAGGAATGGTTGACTACATGAGAGAAAAAGGAGTGTAGAAGTGTGGCTGGATTGAGGAGAAGACAGTGGTGTGGAGAGATGGAAGGCTGGAGAATGCAGATAAAGAATCTGCATTCAAGAAGGGGATACTGAGTTCAGGGCCCTAAGGCTGAACATATATATCATGGAGGTTATGTGAGGAAAACACTTTTAGCTGGCCTCAGGAATGATGACAGAAGCTGAAGCTAACACCTTCAAACAGAGGCCATCATTTAATGATAGGATCTATTTAATTAGAAGAGCATAAAATCCATTCGAGCGAGTCACCTGCAGGTTGAGCCAAAGTACCTAGGACTTGGTTGTGTGACTATGGAGATATAGGTGAAAAGGGTTAGGTCTGGAAGACCTAATGCTAGGGACTTAACTTCAGAGTTTGGAATGTGTGACAGAGGCCAGAGGTTGGGGTTGAATAAAATTGGTTATGTATTCCCCTCACATACGGGGGACACCATAATGCCATAGTTGGGCACCCATTGACAGAAATAGCCCATGAGCACCATGAAGGAGAGAAGTTGTGTTTTTGTTTGTTTGTTTGTTTTTGTCATTGGTAATGGCTGAGTTAAGTTGTTATTAGGTCCTGAACCAGCCTATAGGAGTTGTTGGGTTTTCTAATAGGAAGGATGGGAATATTATGTGGGGATTTTGTAGGGACAAGGATGTGAGATTTAAACAAGCAAGAGATGACAGATTTTAGACCTTTCAGACCTTCAGGGTTGAGA
>JAJEJO010052843.1:22346-60048 GCA_020662805.1 Glaucomys volans | reverse complement strand
CCATCTGGAGGTGATTTCTCCTTCATTGTTATCTTACAGCCACTGATGCTCGCTTCCCTTCTCTGCCCTTGTCATGTTGTGGTTATTCTCTTGTGTTTTTAAGTCTTGTCTTTTAGAGTGGAATCTGTCTGAAGGCAGCTATCATGTCTGATGCCTTTTGGTATCTCCCAGCACCTAGTCCTGTCCAATAAGTGCTGACCAAAGAGTGAATAATTGACACATTAGGCTAGGTATTGTTCCTCAGCCATCTCCATACAAATAAACAAACAAACAAACAAAGGACTGGCTTGAGGAGTTTCCCTGGGACAATGACAATGCGACATGGAGAGCCAGCTAGCCCGTGACTTGTTCCCTCTGAGCAAGCCAGGGTTGTTCTGAGTTTAATTTAGGCTGCTCTGCCTTTCATGCTTTAAAAGGACTTTCCCATGACAGAGTCAGGACCTGAAGTTCTGTGCCGTTAGCACCATTACTGAGAGATGAGTGGTGAGAGATGCAGCCAAGTGTGCCAGCCCCTAACCTGGTTCCACTTTGGCACCAGAGTTGGAGTGTTTTGCAGCCATGACAGTTTGGTGTTTCATTTCCAGCTCAACCAGGTGAAGCATGCCATGTGGACTAGTCTCTGGGCTACTGCATGACTTAGGCTGGGTGCACATGACTATGCATATGAATGTGGTGACCCTCTTGGTGGGCACTAAGGGTGGACGTCTGAGTTGCTACTGAGCGTGTATATACCTCTCTGAAGTGTGTGTTCTTATGAGTGGGAGTGTCCTTATGTGCAGGACACCTGTGCTCATCTGTGTGTGTGCCTGTGTGTGAAAGTATTCTCATGAATGTCTGCCTTGCTAAGTGTGTGGACGTGTGTCCCTCTTGCAAGTATATTTGCCATCAAAAGTGAATGTAAGCCAGGCGTGGTGGCACACGCCTGTAATCCAAGCGACTTGGGAGGCTGAGTCAGGAGGATTGCGAGTTCAAAGCCAGCCTCAGCCACTTAGCGAGGCCCTAAGCAACTCAGTGAGACCCTGTCTCTAAATAAAATACAAAATAGGGCTGGGGATGGGGCTCAGTGGTCCAGTGTCCCTGAGTTCAATCCCTGGTTCAAAAAAAAAAAAAAAAAAAAGGGAATGTAAATAGCTCTCTGTTGGTTCCCAAGAACAATGGCTCCTTCTTGTCCTTAGACCCTAATCTTGGCACCACATGAAACAGATTGCAATTAGTTCACTGGCTCCCCCTTCTCCTTCCTGAGAGGGAAAAGAAGGAATGGAGGAGGCCCATGCTGCCCCTATCTAGGACTCTTCTTCATAATGCCATTTCTTCTTGATGCTCTGAGCCCATAGGAGCCACAGAAGTCCTGGGCCTTCAATATCCATGGCATTTTTTGGAGTATTTTAATGGGGTCCAGGTGGCAAAAAGGGAAGACCCTTTTTAGAAAGCCAAGGCTGTCTTCCACTGCCCCCACCTCCCAGGAGAGAATTGACGTTCCCAGCACTGTTTACATTCTTTTCCTCTTTGTCTTCCCTTTCCCCACCCCTTGTAGGACTTCTCACTCCAGGCATATAAACTGTGCCCCTATAAACAAAGCCATCTTTCCTGTTCTGGGGGAGCCCAGCCCACCTTGACTCCCCATAACTCAGAATCGCACACTGCCTTCGCCCATTCTTCTTCTATGTCCTCCTTTGCCACTGGAACATCCCTTTCCTCTCCTTTAGGGGATCAGGAAGCAATCCAAATTCCAGGAAATGGAGCCAACGTTAATGATTTGTGACTTGTTTTCTGTCTCTTTCCTGCATCTCCTCCTCCATATCTTGCAGACCCCTCTCTAGCAGAGAAGGTAGAACAAATGGAGGCAAGGGGAGAAAGCATCCAGGCTGGAGACCCCAGAGAACTGGCTTTTCTTGGTCATTCCATTTTCTCTTTGACGTTGAACATGCCTCCTCGCTAAACCTGAATAGCACTATTTATGCAAGGGAAAGTATAATTGCTACCAACTCCTGCTGCCAGGGTTTTGCAGAGTATCCAGGAAACAACATTCATAGGGACTGCAGAGACTTCAGGCTTTTGATAGACAGGGTGTGCAATCCAGCTTCCTGCTGTCTCCTTTGGTGCTAGGACCAGGGTTGGGAGGACAGAGGGATAAATTGCTACTATCTTACTAGGAGTGGGAAAAGGCATGTCATCTTTGAGGATAACCTGCTGTACCACCCACTGAGGGGGGAACTGGATTGAAGGTACAGCAGGTTATCCTCAAAGATGTCACCTTGGTATCTCTAAAAGATGTCCAAGTTTGCATTCTTTCCCTTCTCCATCAGGGGATAAAGCCACCTTACCAGTGTCTCCGCTCAATGCTGTCCATCACAAGGCTGGCAGAACTCCTTTGGGGAAACAAAAACCCAACTCCCTCTATAGGGACTGGGACCCCCCTACCCAGGGGCAGGATCTGGGTCCTCGTCACCTCTCTATGAGCATGCCAAATGGGACTGACAGGGATATGTGGGCTTTCAAGAACAGCGTGCTAAGGGGTGACAGGAGGCCGGAAGCATGACCACCAGCAAGGTCCTCCTGTCATCATGGGAGGCCTGAAGTTGTCCCTTTCTTCCTTCCATTTTCTGTTTTATCACCAAAGAGGAAGAGAGTCCATCCTGACTAGAAAGCAAGATGTCCTACCTCCTCTTGGGAAAAACAAAACAAAGGCATTTCCCCCACCCATGATTTCTTCAAACGCAGGGAGCATTTCCCTTTCTCCCTCTGCTTCAGCGGCTCCTGCTAGCATCTGACCCTGATGTCTCCAGACTTGCTCTTTTTCTAATGGACTTTTATTTTATTTTTTTTTTTATTTACTTATTGATTCATTGAACACAAATGGAGTACAGCTATTGTTTCACTGGTTGTACACAAAGTACTAATGGACTTTTAACCATCCACAGAGGTTGGTGGGGAATTCTACTTCTCTCCTCTTTCCAGTCAGTCCTGTGCCTTCTTATTTATTTTCTGGTCATCAATGAAAGAAGTGACTAGAAAATACTTCACTACTGAATTGAGACCTTGTTCTGGTCTCTGAATAATTATTACATCTTTGACTATCACAAAAGGAGTTCCCCAGGGTTCTCCAGGGCCTGAAAAAGGTCATGCATCCCATCTGTAGCTCTGGAGGGTCTAATCTCATGAGATATTCCCCACTGGGGGAGGGACCATCCTCATTTTTTTTTTTTTTAAGTTGTTGGTGGACATTTATTTTATTTATTTATATGTGGTGCTGAGAATCGAACCCAGTGCCTCACACATGCTAGGCAAGGCTCTCCCACTGAGCCACAACCCCAGCCCTCATTCTCCTTGTTTTTCCCTCTGTCCTTCCAAACACCCTTTCCTCAGCCCATGCTCCCCAGGGGAAAATGGAGGTTAATAGAAGGGAAGTGGCAGGGCATATCCCTGCTCAATACCAGCCTCTTTTTGAACACACAGGCTGCAGCCTACTCTCTCCCTGAAGAAGAGGGGGAGAAAAGACTATGGAACCAAGCAGCATGCGGGGTAAGCCCTCTTCCCTGCTGTTTCCCTCTCCCCAAAAAACATGGATACACAGAAGCCAATCAGGAGTGTTGGGGGGACCTCTCCCACTGGTTTGATCTCTCTCTTACTGTCTAGGAGAAGATGCTTTACTGGACAGAGGCCTAAAGATTTTTGTCTGGTCTGCAGGTGGGAATGTGTGACCTTTCCCAGACCCCAGGGAACTCCTTTTCTGATAGTCAAGAATTTAACGATTATTCAGAGACTAGAGCATGAATTTCTCTTCCTACTTCAGGAATGAAAGAAATATCTCTTAGTCCTTCTTGCATTGGTGGTCAGGAAATAAGTGAGAAAGTGTAGATCTGGGGATGTAGCCCAGTGGTAGAGCATGAACTCAGCATACTTAAGACCCTGAGTTTGCTCCCCAGCATCACAAAAATAAATAAAATAAAATAAAATAAAATAAAATAAAATAAAATAAAATAAAATAAAATAAAATAGAAGGCACAGCTAGAAAACCCTACATGTCTGCCTCTTTCTGTCGCAATGAAAAGCTCTTGTCCCAGACTAACCCTTAGGCACCTAATTCTGTTGTTTCTCAAGAATGGAGGCCCCTTCTCTGCCTCTTCTTCAAGTTCCTCTGGATCCAACCTTGGGAACCAAATGTAATGCATGTAGAGTTGACTAGGCTGCATTATAAAAAACAAAGAAAATCTTAGGTTGAGGGCTTCTTTTCAGTTCTGAGGGGTTCCACCTTTCTGCCCCCCAGGGGAATACTGGTCCATCCAGGGACCTCTAGAGATCAGACTAGAAGGTGGCACCAGCCACAGTCTGGCTGGGAGTGAGGGGAGGAGTTCTGGAAAAGAAGCAAGGTACTCATGGACTTGTTTGGAATGAACCTTTACTGTGTGATCATGAAGAAGCCTCAGTTTCCTCTCTGGGATTTAGGTTTTTAACTCTGTACAATGGTGTTGTATTTGATTTTTAGGCTCCCTTTTAGTTCTCAGTCATATACCACCTCCTCCCTAAACCCTAGACTAATCTCATTTTTATTTTTTTTGGCTATTGGGGATTGAACCCAGGGGCACTCCACCGCTGAGCCACATCCCCAGCCCTATTTTGTATTTTTTATTTAGAGACAGGGTCTCACTGAGCTGCTTAGGCCCTCGCTAAGTTGCTGAGGCTGACTTCGAACTCGCGATCCTTCTGCCTCAGCCTCCCAAGCTGCTGGGATTACAGGTGTGCGCCACCGCACCCGGCTGTTGATGTTCTTTTATCTTATGCATTTATTTATATGTGGTGCTGAGAATCGCACTCAGTGCCTCACACATGGTAGGCAAGTGCTCTACCACTGAGCCACAACCCCAGCCACTTTCTTTCTTTATTTTGTGGTGCTGGGGATTAGAACACAGGGCCTTGTGCAGGCGAGGCAAGCACTCGACCAACTGAGCTATATCCCAGTCGCTTAGGGCCTTGCTAATTTGCTGAGGCTGGCTTTGAACTTGTGGTCCTCTTGCTTCAGCCTCCTGAGTTGCTGGGATTACAGCTGTGTGCCAATGTACCTGGATTGCACTAGACTAAGTGCAACAAAAGGAGAAACATCATTGCCAAGACAGCTATTCAGACATAATTTCAAAAAACTAAATGGGAGGCTGGGGTTGTAGCTCAGTGGCTGAGTGCTTGCCTAGCATGTGGGAGGCAGTGGGTTTGATCCTCAGCACCACATAAAAATAAATAAATAAAATAAAGGTATTGTGTCCATCTACAACTAGAAAAAGAAGAAGAAAAAAAAAACCCAACAACTTGATGGATGGTCACTCCAGGCTATGGAGAAGAGATACAGAGGTTACAGGGGTGGGAAAATGTTCCTTCAAAGAATTTTAAAGCTAGAGGGGTTGATTATGAATAGTATAATGTAGCCATGTTTTCGGGATGTATCTCAGTGATAGATCATATACTTAACACAAGCAAAGCCCTGGGTTTGCAACAAGGCACACAAACACACACATGCACACACACACTCACGCAAATATATAGTCACCTTTAACACGTGTAGTCTTAGATAAGGTACAAGGCAATACTTACACAAACTCTCCAGACTTCCTTCTGCCGAGTCATTAAACACACACAGAAACACAAACACACATGTATGCATCCAGTCGTGATGTTAGCAGGACTTCAAGCTACAACCCACCAGGAAGAGGGATACCTGCCTGCTATGTAGAACTTCTCTTCCTCAGGGGGTTGCTGCCTCTTTAGGCTCTGCCAACCACATATTCTAAATCACAAATTACTACTCTCCCAGACACCAGAGCCAGACCATCCCTGGTGCCCCCAATACATAAACAGCAGCTTGGGAACCTCAGTAGATTCAGAGATCCATGTTCACTGCCTGCTTCCAAGGGCACAGAACAAAGGTCATGTGGGGGCTGAAGGCCTGGGTAATGCTCATTCTGGGCAGTGTATGCTTCTACCCAGAGTTGGATGACCTCTACGGACCAGGCAATACTAATTCCCTTCGGGCCAGTCATTAGGATGACTTCCCAGAGCAGCAGGCTACTTGCCTTCAAACCCTTGTTGGCCACCAAAAATGACGGTGAGAGTGTAAATGGGTACATTGCCTGGGGAGTGCAATTTGGCAATCTCTTCCAAATTTGCAAATACATATGCCTTATACACAGCAATTCTATTTGCAGAAACTTATTCTACAACTATACTTACACACGTGTGGACTAGTTTATTCATTGGCACGTCATCTAAATAAAGACAGAAAGCCTGGTGTGATGCCTCATGCCTTTGATACTGGCTACTTAGGAAGCTGAGGCAGGAGAATTACTGAGACCAGCCTGGACAACTGAGCAAGTTCGTGTCTCAAGAAAAAATTAAATAATTTAAAAAAATTTTTTAAAAATTACATACTGGGTATGTAGCTCAGTAATAGAGTACTTGCCTAGCTTGTATAAGTCCCTGAGTTCAATCCCCAGTACTGAAAAAGGAGGAGGAGGAGGAGGAAGAGAAAGGAAATAAACTAGGTATCAGTTAGTAGATAATTGGTTTCATGGTTCATGAGTGGAATATTAAAAATGAGAAGATTTGGGCTGGAGATATAGCTCAGTTGGTAGAGTCTTGCCTTGCAAGCACAAGGCCCTGGGTTCAATCCCCAGTACCAAAAAAAAAAAAAGGGAGAGAGAGAAGATTTTTGTGTATTGATCTGAAAGGATCACAGACATATAGTTAAGCTAAAATAAGCAAGGTATAGAACATTGTATATTTATGTAGAGAAGAAAGGACAAAAGAATCTATATTTGAGCTGGGTATGGTGGTGCATGCCTGTTGTCTCAGTTACTTGGGAGGTTGAGGCAGGGGGATTACAAATTTTTTAAAAAATTATTGTTTGTTCTTTTTAGGTGTACATGACAGTAGAGTACTTTGACATACACGGAGTATAACTTGTTCTAATTATGATCCCATTCTTGCAGTTGTATATGGTATGGAGTTTCACTGGTCACGTATTCATATATGAACATAGGAAAGTTATGTCCAATTCATTCTACTGTCTTTCCTATTCCTATCCCCCACCCCCACCCCATAGGATTGCAAATTTGAGGCCATCCTGGGAACTTGGGGAGATCCTGTCTCAAAATAAAAAATAAAGTGCTGGGGATGTAGTTCAGTGGTAGGGTGACCCTGGATTTAATTCTTAATAACACACACACACACACACACACAAAGGAATATATGTTTGTATTGACTTGCATGTATATAAAGTATTATTGGCAGGATTAATAAAATTCTAATGGTAGTTACTTATTGGGGAGACGAAAACTGGGATGAAGGCAACTTTTTATAATATGCATTTTGAATATTTTGATGGTTAAATAATGTGAATGTATTATTTATTTTAAAAATTAAATTAAAAACACAAAATCACATAAAAGAAGACTATCCTATAGACCACAGTGGCAAAAGAGGGAGCCTTCCTGGAGTCATCAGCCTGCACAGGGGAGTCAAGCCTGAGGAGTTAAAGGAGGAAAGGGCTAGTGCAGAGAAAGGAGGCCAAGCGCTTTGGCATTGACATTGCTCTGCTTGCTCAGAAAAGCCTCTGCTTACAGGAGTCTGGCATTTCTCTTCTCAGTGTCCTTTGGTTATTGGCTGAATCATTCTCCAAACTCAGGCATGCTTGTGTGATTTGGGAAATCTTGACTTTTTTGAAAATGTAAACATTTTTACACATTTCCTCCAAAGATTAAGGTCACCCCCTGAAGCAATGACATCTTTTGAAGTGGCTTGACTTCTTGGAATTCCTTTCCCTTCCCCCACCAACTTTGATGTCCTGGAAAAAAATTGTCGAATGGTATGTATTTGTTTTAGAGATTATTTTTTGAGAATCTTATGACACCCCTTTGGGATAACTGGCAACACTCTGGGGTGTTGCAAAACCTGATTTAGGAGTGATCTTCTTGATGATCAGCAAGAAGCCACTGGCCAAGTGGGGCCTGTACCACTCTGGCAGGACTCTGAGGGGGAAGGGAAATGGAGGGGAGGGGCCAGAGGTTTCTTCCTCATCACCACCCCCCTGGGCATTTCCAGGGATCCTAAGGCCTGTTTGGGGTACTTCAAGAGAGCTCCTAACAAACCCTGCTCATGGGTGAACTGCTGGGTCCCTGGGAGATCCAGCTGGTTCTTTTTTCCTTGGGGATAATTTTAGGCTCTCACTTTGCCTCCAATCTTTCTAACTCCCAACCCCTGGCTCAGCCTCCCAGAGGGATTGCTTAGACCAGTGACTATACAGTGTTCTTTTGAAATATAGAGTTGTTCAAAAGAACTTACTAGGGCATAGCCCTGGAGGCATTTTCCATAATATTTTTTTTTCTCCTTTGTTTTAGGGGAGGAAACAAGACAGCTCAAGAATCAGGTTCTGATAGGCCTTAATAAAGGTATCATACCTTCCTGCCCCCCAACTTGAATCTTATTTTCCAACCTCTCTTCCCCACGCCCAGCTTGAGAGGAACTGGTTTATAGCCTGGGAGACTGGACTGACAGAATCAGACCTTGTAAATTTGAGTGGGGGAGTGAGCAGGGAGGGGCCTCGGGCTTCTTCAGTTGAGGGAAACCTCTGCTGGAACTGAGTGAGAGACCTCAGAGGCATTGAAATATCAGGTCTGTCCTATTGCAATGTGAGAATTCCTAAACCCAACATCTCTTAATTTCTACAAGCTCATGAATAAAGTCTTCAAGGAAGTAAACAATTTACCATTGGTGGGTGGTGATGGAAGATTTCTAAGTAGATAGTTGAGAATGATGGTGGATGAACCTTAACCTCAAACCCATTCACCTTTTATTTGGCAGCGTTTGGGATTGAACCCCTTGCCTCAGAATGTTAAGTTTCCACCCTGTCCCTGAGTGCCACCACCACATCCTCTTCATCCTATTATTTTACTACTAGCCTTGCACACGCAAGGTAGGTGCTCTATCACTGAGCTACATCCTCTGCCCACTCTTTTAAAATTTCATTTGGGACAGAATCTTGCTAAGTTGCTTATGGTGGCCTGGAACTTTTTTTCCCCTTGTACCAGGGATGGAACCCAGGGGCGCTGAACCACTGAGCCACATCCCCAGACCTTTTTGTTTTTTATTTTGAGACAGGATCTCACTAAGTTGCTTAGGTTCTCACTAAGTTACTGAGGCTGGCTTTGAACTCATGATTCTCTTGCCTGAGCCTCCCAAGACGCTGAGATAACAGGCATGAACCACTGCCTGACTTGGCCAGGAACTTTTGTGATCTTCCCAACTTCAGCCTCCTTAGTAGCCGGAATTACAGCATGACCACTGATACTGACTCCATTCATTCCTTTTTCCTCAAGCTTGCTAGGCAACTGCACTGCCACTGAGCTACATCTCCAGTCCATTTTATTTTATTTTATTTTATTTTATTTTATTTATTTTTTGGAACTGAGGATTGAACTCAGGGGCACTCAGCCACTGAGCCACATTCCCAGCCCTATTTTGTATTTTATTTAGAGACAGGGTCTCATTGAGTTGCTTAGGGCCTCACTGAGTTGCTGAGGCTGGCTGACTTTGAACTCACAATCCTCCTGCCTCAGCCTCCTGAGCTGCTTGGAGTACAGGTGTGCGCCACCATGCCCAGCCCCATTTATTTTAACATGTCATCATGACAGAAGAATTTTAAGAGATGAAAACTATCAAAAAGTTTCTAGGTGGGAAGGTGTGTGGAGGGGTAAGACTGAGGAATCAAAACTCTTCAGCATCCCAAGCTATGTAACACCAAATCCAAATGAAAAGGGGCAAGCAATGAAAAAGACTCCTGAAATAGCAATTTCCTCAGGAGCTGGGGGAAAAATAAAAATAAAAAAATAAAAACCCAGAAAACTGTAAAGGAAGAGAAGGGAAATGAAAACAGAAAGGGAAATTGACAAATCTCATCATGCCATGAGGTCTTGGGAGAGGAGAAGAGATATTGGCTGCCTTCTATTACTTAATTTAAAATACCTTAGGCAGGATATGGTGGTGCACACCTGTCATTTCAGCAATTGGGGAGGCTGAGGCAGGAGGCTCGCAAGTTACAAACTAGTCTAAAACTCAGTGACATCTTGTCTCAATAAACAAATAAATAAACAAATAAATTGGGCTGGGGATGTTTGTCAGTGGTAGAGTGCCCCTGGGTTCAATTCCCAGTGCCAAAACAGTAAATAAATTTAAAAAATGAAATAAAATATCTTAGGTGAGCTAGGGATATAGCTCAGTGGCTGAGCATTTGCCCTCATGAAGGAAGCCCTGGGTTCCATCCCCAGCACAGCAAAGCAATACAAAACACCAGCCGAGGGCACCCAAGTAGATGAGAGGCTACTCTGGATGTTCTGCTTGCCTTGGGAAGGTCATCTCTTCCTCCGACTTGGTTAAAGGGTGGAGGTGGGAGGGTCCTCCTTTGCCTTCTCCCAGTGTTGCTCCTGGACCTCTTCTGAAAGGAGCTGCACAGATTCGGTAAAGCAGTGCCCAGGGAGTGCTGTGCTGAGTCCGTGGGTCTGGCCATGGCAGGAGTGGACACATTGTGGCAGGTCATCCCTCTCCACCCTCCTGTGGCAGGCCTCCTGAGGCCTCTCCCTTCGAAACTATTGGTCGCTGCCCCTTTAAGCAGGTCACTCCGCCCCCTACCCCAGAGCACTGGCATCAGGGGAGTGGGGGTGTGGGGGGGGGGGAGGCTGAACGCTCTTATCCCTGTCAACTAAGGAAGATGGCCCAGGCTGGGGGAGTCGCTCCCACGTTCTGCTGCCCCCTCCCCTGAACCAGGGCACCGGGGAGAGCCCCTCCCTTCCTCCCTCCCTCTCTCTCCTGCTCCACTCGCGACGCGGGGATGGCTCCGTGGTCTCACGGGAACGGCTCTCTGGCTTCGTGGCCAGGCGCCCCCACCCTGGCACCCAATACCGCTAACACGAGTGGGCTGCCAGGGGTACCGTGGGCTGCGGCATTGGCTGGGGCGCTGTTGGCGCTGGCCACTGTGGGAGGCAACCTGTTGGTAATCGTGGCCATCGCCCGGACGCCGAGACTCCAGACCATGACCAACGTGTTCGTGACTTCGCTGGCCGCAGCCGACTTGGTGGTGGGACTCCTGGTAGTGCCGCCAGGAGCTACTTTGGCGCTGACTGGCCACTGGCCCTTGGGCGCGACTGGTTGCGAACTGTGGACTTCGGTGGACGTGCTATGCGTGACCGCCAGCATCGAAACCCTGTGCGCCTTGGCTGTGGACCGCTACCTGGCCGTGACCAACCCACTGCGTTACGGTGCACTAGTCACCAAGCGCCGTGCTCGAGCGGCGGTGGTTCTGGTGTGGGTGGTGTCCGCCGCGGTGTCCTTTGCGCCGATCATGAGCCAGTGGTGGCGCGTAGGGGCGGACGCCGAGGCGCAGCGTTGCCATTCCAATCCGCTCTGCTGTTCCTTCGCCTCCAACATGCCCTACGCGCTGCTGTCCTCCTTAGTCTCCTTTTACCTTCCGCTTCTGGTGATGCTCTTTGTCTACGCACGGGTTTTCGTGGTGGCTAAGCGTCAACTGCGCTTGCTGCGCAGGGAGCTGGGCCGCTTCCCGCCGGAGGAGTCTCCGCCGGTTTTGTCGCACTCTCTGTCCCCTGCTACCGCGGGGACTTGCGCTTCGACCCAAGTGCCCTCCTGCGGTAGGCGGCCCACGCGGCTTTTGCCTCTCCGGGAGCACCGGGCCCTGCGCACCTTGGGTCTCATCATGGGCACCTTCACGCTCTGCTGGTTGCCCTTCTTTCTGGCTAACGTTTTGCGCGCCCTAGGGGGACCCTATCTAGTTCCCGATCCGGCTTTCCTCGCCCTCAACTGGCTAGGCTATGCCAACTCCGCCTTTAACCCGCTCATCTACTGTCGTAGCCCGGACTTTCGCAGCGCGTTCCGACGCCTTCTGTGCCGCTGCAGCGGCTGCCGTCCAGAGGAGTCCAGCTCCGCTGCTTCCCCAGCCCGCCACACCTTGAGTGCCCCAGTAACCCAGGCCAGCCCGGTGGAGTCCAGGAAGTGCCCACCGCTCAACAGGTAGGTAATTAGGGCCGAGGGACAGGTGGCTTAGAGTCAGGAGGCATACGACATCTTCATTTTTGAGTTTGGGGTTTGGTAGAAGGAGATGGGTCTCTGTCTTGAGAGAAGAGGTAACAGAGTGGGGAGCCGAAGGGGGACCCAAGGCCTTTTCCTTTCCTGGATCCAACCACAAGGGCTGAAGCAAAAGAGGGCAGTTGGGTGGTTCTTCATCCTAGATGTGCCACGGAAAACTACTGCTATGTGTCCAGAAACCTCTCCTGTGGCTCTAGTTTTGGTTTTCTAGCTCGGTTCTTTGGCCGCCCAGATTTCTGGCCATCATTATACCTGGCTTGAACTTGCATGCAAAACCAGTGGCCCTCTCAACCCCTCAGCTTCAGTTGATTTCTCTCAAAGGTTTGATGGCTGTGAAGGTGAGAAAGCACTTCGAATATGAAGGACAGCGGAGGAGGAACCTGTAAGTGGACATTTGTGCCTCCCTCCATCCCCAAGACTGGCTGGAGTTAGGGGGTGGGATTTTTGTAGTTTGGTGGTCCCCCATGCTTGTGTGTAATAAAATATGCTTTCCAGGGTCCCTGGGTGGCTACCCCTTCCCTCCACTCAGCCCTTTATCCCAAAATATGTTACCTCCATTTTTCAGGGCTTCCTGAGGAGTTTCTTAGGCCTGAAGGACAAGACACAACTCCACGGATGCAGAACCTTTAGAAAGCCTCTGGCCTCTGTTCAGAATGAGCTCTAAGGAGTGCCCCAGCTGTAAAACTACTTTCCAGAACCTGCTGACTGGGCCGTGGAATGGGAAGGGGGCCCTTAAACCAAGAGGGTTTTCACCATCTTCTCTCTCTCCTTTCCGAGAGAAGTTTTCTAAACCTCATCCCGCTACTACCTCAGCAGCTGGGGTGCCAGTCTGCCTGCACTAGCTGTCCTGGGAGCAGACCCGTGGCTTTGATGGGGTGCCCATCACCTTGCTCACCCGTGTGTAGTGTGCGTAGGGCAAAGAGAGCACTCTATCTCCATTCCTGCTGCTGCCCAGACCTGGAAGAACCGTGGGTGTTCTCTAGGCTCTGTGACCAGGCTAGAAGAGGCCAAGGGTTAGGGTTGTGTCCCTGGTTCCTCTGCACTATGGCTCTCAACACACCAGTGTCGCTCTCATTAGGTACAGAACAGCTCTGATCTACCTCACAGAGGAAGGACTTCTTCAGGGTTGGGGGGGGGACTTCAGGGTTCATAGGAAGGTGAACCATTGGAACCGATCCCTTCTTTTCCATTTAAAATCAAATTAATAAATATTACTGAATACAGTTCATCCTTTCCTCTCCTTTTCTCTCCATTTGTTTTCTTTTCATAATCCGCTTGCTCCCTTCCCTTTTACTCAGAGCTGGCTTTTGACAGAGGCTGTAAATTAAGACTAATCCCTGTCCCTTTCTTCTTAATCCCCATAAAACAAAAAAATGAAAAGTCTGTTTGGGTGAAGGGAGTCAGCTCAAGCCCGTGACTCTCCGGCCTCCCTACCCTCTCTGAAACTCCAGGAATCCAGTTGCAAGTGAATAGCAGAGCCATGCTACCCACAGGACTTCAGTAAAGGGTGGGGCCTGCTGTTCCAGGATCAGAGACGGGACATTGGTCACCTTTCATATTATAAACCCATGGTGGATTCATAGCATTTCATTACCAGCAGGAACCAGTTTGGTTCAGTGCCATACGTGTGTGTGTGTGTGTGTGTGTGTGTGTGTGTGTATGTGTGTGTGTGTGTGTGCCCCAGATGTAACACAGCATTGTTTGTGTTGGGCAATGTCTTGGTAATATTACCATAGCCTCTACCTTCCCACTCTCTTCCTGGGCTGCAGAAATCTATGTCATTCTCTTCAAGTAAAATCAAAGTTACAATTTTTTTTTTTTTTTTTTTTTGGTATTGGGGATTGAACCCAGGGGCACTCCACTGCTGAGCCACATCCCCAGCCCAATTTTGTATTTTATTTAGAGACAGGGTCTCACTGAGTTGCTTAGGGCCTCGCTAAGTTCCTGAGGCTGGCTTTGAATTGGCGATCCTCCTGCCTCAGCCTCCCAAGTGCTGGGATTACAGGTGTGTGCCACCTCGCCCTGCTCAAAGTTACAATTTTAAGCCTGTTGATCCGTTGATACATTTTTCCTTACTTTGTTTTTTGTTCTTGTACCAGGATTGAACACCAGGTGCTTTATCACTGAGCCACATACCCAGCCCCTTTTATTTTTTATTTTGAGACAGGGTCTCACTAAGTATCATAGGGCTTCAGTTGCTGAGGCTGATCTTGAACTTGTGATCCTCTTGCCTCAGCCTCCTGAGCCACTGGGATTACAGGCATGTGCCACCACACTGGCTCTTTATTTCAGTTTTAATGAAACTTATTGGATAGGTTTCCTATGGAAAGAAAAGTTCTGTGGAAATCACTGGATCATTTTGTGGGTTCTTATTTAGACTCCATAAACAAAGACCATGCTCTGGGCTGATTCACAGGATACCCAGTAAATCATTAAATGTTTAGCACGCTTGTGACATGGTATACAGTGCATTGGCTAGGTTCAGGGGCCTAGAGTTATAAAACTTAGATCTGCCTTCAGGATAAGCTTAGTGTATTTCCACATAAGGGTGTTCCCTGTGAATTGGACCTGCTCTGTGCTGTTCTCTTTTCTTCTGGAGCCCAGGTTTTATTTCTCAGGATGTTTGCATACCAAAGATGACTCTCTCCTATCCAGTCCAGAGCAGTGTGTGATCTCTGGTGTCTGAGGTGTCTAAGGTTTCTTGGAAAGGACTCAACTCTTCAACTGTCTCTTAGTGGAGAAGGAAGTCTTGCTCAAGTCTAGGGATAAATAAGAGGACCTCCTCTATCCGTCTCTGGATATTTTCCTGACATCACTGAGGAAAATTGCCCAGTCAATCCTAGGCAGGGGAGAAGGATAATGTTGGAGGAGGGGACTCTGGTTTATAGAATCATCCTTGAATAGCATCCAGGAGCTCATACTGCTTGGGTCTTGCTTGATATGCACTCGGGTGCCAACTGTCAGCCTCCTTTGGAGTGTTTAGACTTGTACTGGGGCTGTGGATTCCATCTGCAGATTGTCACCAGTGTACTTGACAGCTGGAGAAGCAACCTCTCTGGACATTTCTCTAGCAACTTGTGGCCAGGTGTCAAACTGAGGGAGATTTACATCCTTGGGTGAGAGCAGGCTGCTTTTGCTAGCAGGAAGCCTGTGCACTTGAACTGTGAAGACGAACAACCATGGCTGTGAACCTCAAGATGTGAAGCCTACAGGCCAATGAAAACTGAAGAGCCTGTGGACCCAAGAGTCTGTTAGCAGGAGCTGAGCATGGGACAGAAATGACAGCAAAAGGGGATTGTGTTGGAGAGGGAATGAGGAGCAATTGGGTTTTCCAGAGGTGATCTAATAGGTGGAACTGTGAATTCAGAGGCAGGCAAGGAGGAGGCCGACAGCAAACTTTCCCAGGACTTCCCCTATGATAGGCTCCCACCATGGGATGGTGGTAAGTGCAGCCCACACAGGCAATCATTGGACTGTGATTCTACACCAGCTTCATTCCTCAATCTTTAATGGCTTCTCCCTATAGAGACTAACTCTCTCCCCTCTCCTGTTTTTAGGAAGGGAATGAGGGTGACCAGGATGGCCCTTCTGTCTAGCTCTGTGAAGCCCTGGGCAGAGCTTCACAGCCTCAGCGGTTAGCTCCACCCCAGGCATAAGTGGTCCTAGGCGCCCTCTGATGGTGATATGAAGTACGGCAGGTGAGGGCTTTGGAACTCTGGCCTGTGGACTAGACTGGCTGCCATAATTGCAGTTTTCATAAGGCTGCAAACTATCAGAGCTGGAAGTCAGCATAGAAATAATTTAGTCCACTGATAATCCACTTGGTAAAAATGGATGAAGAGCCTGAGTTCTAGAGGGGTGAGTTGAGTAACCAACATTCCTTTAGCCAGCGGAAGGCAACACCGAAGTAGTGTAAAGAGCACAGATCTCAGAGGGGCAAAAACAAGTAATAAATGGAGGTAGGAAAAAACCGACCTTTTATTGAGCATCTGTTATATGCTTAACATACATGTGCTATGAAAATACCATGTTATTTAATAATGATAACAAATAAAAAAATAGAGTCTTAAAGAAATCAAATAGTTTGCTGGTGCTAATTTTAACCAAAGTTCATTTTATTTTCTCTAATAATTGAGTGAACAAGTTACTTAGCCTCTCTGACCATTCGATTGCCTGTGAATCAAATGGATAAATAGAGGGTTTGTTTGTTTTTTTTTTTTGTACTGGAAATTGAATCTAGGGGTGCTCTACTACTGAGTTATATCCCCAGTCCTTTTTTTTTTTTTTTTCCCCCTGTGGTGCTGGGGATTGAACCTAGGCCCTTGAGCTTGTGAGGCAAGCACTCTACCAACTGAGCTATATCCCCAGCCCTCCCCCTTCCTTTTTATTTTTTATTTTGAGACAGGGCCTCACTAAGTTTCTGAGAATGGCCTCGAACTATGATCCTCCTGCCTCAGCCTCCCAAGTCACTGGGATTATAGGTATGCACCAGTGTGCATGACTCAAATGGAGATGTTATTGCTCTACTCAGCTCATGCAGACTGATTTTTGAAGACCAAATGAGATCCTGCATGTGCAGTTATTTTTTAAATTGAAGGGTCCATCCAGGGAAGAGTGGTGTAATTCAAGTCTGGAGCTAGTAGTCCCAGATCTCCTGGTTTTGGTTCCTGCTCATAGTGACAGCCTGGATCTTGACCCACACATTTTTGGTCACTATGGACATGCCCTGCTTAGGATTTCTTTCCCACCTCAGACTCATATCCTTGGTTTCATAATCCTGTCACTAATATTCACACCCTTGGCTTGGTTTCCATGTTAAGACTCTGGACTGGCCTGTGCCTGATATTTTGACCCTAATTTGGATCACCTCATCATTGTCAATGCAGCATTTACAGTGAGATACATTTCAAGGATGGGTAGAAAGTTTAGAGTAGAGGACACTCACTTCTAGATGTCAGAATCTTATGGTCCAGCCAAATGTGGTGGCACATACCTATAATCCCAGTGGCACTAGAGGCTGAAGCAGGAGGTTTGCAGTTTCAAAGCCAGCCTCAGCAATTTAGCAAAGCCCTAAGCAACTTAATGAGACCCTGTCCCAAAGTAAAAAAAAATTCTGGGGATGTGGCTCAGTGGTTAAGCACCCTTGGGTTCAATCCCTGGTACAAATAAAAAAAAATATCTTATGATCCACTGTAGTAGGGGATCATGAGATTGGGCTCCAAGGAAGCATAAAAGAGAGAGTGTATAAATTTGAGAGGTTGCTGGTAACAAATGACTCAAACTGAATGGCTTAAAAGAATAGACATTTATTCTTGCACAGTTCTGGAGACTGGCAGGGCCATGGTCCCTCTGAACCAGGAGGAAACCTCCCATGCCTCCCATGTTTCTGGTGGTTGCCAGTCATCCTTGGTATTATTTGGCTTGTAGATGTGTCACTCCAACTTCTGCCTCTGTCTTCACATGGCCTTCTTCCCCTGTCGGTGTCCAAATTTCTCTTATAAGGACATCAGTCCATCACAGCCCAATCTAATGCAGTATGACCTCATTTTAACTTGATTGCATCTGCAAAGGGCCCCTTTCCAAATAAGGACACAGTCATGAGTTCTAGGGTTAGAATTTCAACATATCTTTCAGGGGGACACAATTCAATCACCAACAGTGTGATGGGGATCCACCTTCATCCTGTACCTGTTGATTCAAACCCATACTTTGAAGGCTTTGTTTTTTTAATTGATGCATAATAATTATATGTAACGGTGGGATCCATCATGCCACATTCCCACATGCACATGACGTAATTTGATCAATCTCATTTTCCTCTACTTTCCCTTTTCTTTCCTTCCTCCCTCCCCTGAACTGTTTGCTCTACTCTGCTGATCTCTCTTCTCTTATTGTTATTTTAATTAGTGAATTTAACATATTAATTTATATAATAAGTAATACATATAGAAATTACATGCCACATATATATATATATTGTGATATATTCACACATAGACATAGCATAATTTGGTAGATTTTACTCCCCACTACTTCTCCATCTCTTCCCTTCCTCCCTCCCTCTTGATTGCCTTCCTCTGCTTAATTGGTCTTCTGAAGGCTCTGATTTATCCTATCATCAGCCAGAAGGGTAGTGGGGGTGCCATCCATCCCTAGATTTCATTTCTGGGCCTTTTTTTCCTGTCCTGGGCCCCACTTTGAGAAGCCACTGATAAGGTCAGACCTGTAGTTTGTAGCACCCTGGGGGCAGATGCTGCTATCCATTCTCCATTCTTCCTTTCTTCCTTTAGTAAGGGGAACCCTAAGTTTTAGCAGGAAACATGGCCTTGTAGCTAAGAACACTTTGCAGTTACACTGGCAGATAGCTGTGGCTAGGTGACCAAGTTCTCACCAATGGAAGTATGCCACTTACAGATTTCCCTTTAAAGGGAAAGGGTATTGTTATGGAGCGCAACTTAAGAAGAGACCGATCACCACCGAGAAGTCCAAATTTGAGTCTTTATTAGCCGGCTGGCTGACTGTCTTAGACAATGCCCCAAAAATGGCTATTGGGAGAATAGCCCTGACCATAGGGTTGCAGGGGTTTTATACCATAAATAGGTACATCAATCATAATTGTCTGTTGCTATGATTCAAAATTACAAACTAACATCATGAGATCTGAAATCATTAGCAGAGGGGAAAGTGGGTCAAAATGACCTTACTTAGGTACAAACTAAAGAATGGTTACTAACATCTAAACAATCACTGTTGACATCACCGTTAACATGGTACATTGTTTAGGAAAATAGGAATCAAAAAGAGAACAACTTTTCATCCTATAAGAATTGTCATTTTGTATTGCCAAACAAGTCATGCTAAGTAACTGATGATGGATACAGAGGTGGGCCATTCCCATGGGAGAAGCATTTCCTACATAACAAGGAGTCTCAGAGCAAAATGGAGTCTGTTTAGTCATTGCCCATAAAGCCTGGCCTGTAACATTTCCATGGAGCCAAATCTGTCACCCTGTCACAAGTATGGCCTCCATGTCCCTTTCTCACCTTCCCATTGGCTGGAATGCAGGTGTGAAGATGAAGCAGGCACCTTAGGTCATGAGATGGCAACCGTGTGATGTAGATGACGGAAGAACCAGAAGGAAGGAGGATGGATGTCCAGTAGTGTGGACCCCCTATTTTAGTCCTGCACTGCTTATGTTTAAGATCCTTAAATGAAAGCAAAACTTGTTTAATTCAGTTATTTTAGCCGTGTTTATTTATATTCAGTAGCTGACCCAAACAAATACATCAGTGAAGGAATGATGAAGGAGGCTATTTCTTCTTCAGAGATGTACCTGGATATCTCCCTGGGTACTGTGGTAAGTGTAGCTTGTGTTAGTCTAACCATAAAACTGCCTTGCTAGTACCCCTTAGGGCGCCTCTGATCTCTGGGAACTGGCATCTCTGTAGAGTCTAAGTTCTTGTTGCACCTAATGTCACCAAGTCCGTTTCCTTGACATTGATTCCTATGGGGATAATTATCAGTGAGTATATCAGTTTCCCAAGGCTGCCAAAACAAATCACTGTAACCTTGGTGAATTAAAATAACAGAAATGAATTCCCCCATAGCTCTGGAGGCCAGAAGTCTGGAATCAAGGTGTGGGTAGGGCTGGTTCCTTTGGGAGACTCTGAGGATGAATCTCTCCCGTGCCTCTCTCCTTACTTCTGTGGACTCCAGAAATCCTTGGCATTGCTGGCTTATGACATAATCACTCCAGTCTCTACCTTCATCATTACAAGGCCTGCACCCTGTATTCTTGTGTGTCATCCCTTATAAAGATAGGTGTCATTGGATTTGGGATTCCTCCTAATCCAGGATGATCTCATCTTAAGACTCTTCCCTTAATACATCTTTAAAGACCATTCCTTAGTATAAGGTCACATTCTGAGACTCTAGGTAGACCTATCTTTTTGGAAGACACCTTGTAACTTACTCCTGTGAGGCACTAGAGAGCCCTTTAAGTGAGATTTTGATCTCATCCACTCTAATCACCCTTCAGGGAAAGGGCTGTTTTCTCCAGGACCTCTTGGAATTGGTGGCAGGCAGTATTCTGAGATGAACCCTGATAGCCTGTGTCCTTATATAAGGCCTTCACATTGAATGAGGGTGGACCTATAATAACTTCTAACCGGTAGAATATAACAAGGGTGATAGGAAGCTGCTCCTGCAGGTTGTTCAGTGGAAATTATGTTATGTTATATGGCAGAGGAGAAGGGATTTTCAAGATGTAATTAAGGTCCCTAATCAATTGACTTAATAAAGAGAGAGATGATTCTGGGTGAGCCTAATCAGGTAAGTCATTTGAAAGACGGCCTAGAAATCAAGGAAAGAAAAAGTCAGAGAGATACTCCTGCGGGTCTTGAGGAAGGTAGCTACTATGAGTTCCACAATGTCAGGGAAATAGGTTCTGCCAGCAACCATGGGAGCTCAGAAAAAGATCTGGAGCCTTGGGTGAGATCATAGCCCTAGCCAACATCTTGATTGCGCTCTGTTGAGACCCTTGAGAAGAAGACCCAGCTAACCCATAGCTGGGCTCCTAACACAAGGAAACTGCAAGGTTAATAAATTTGTGTTCTTCTAAGCTGCCGTGTGTATGGCACTTTATTACACACAATAGAAAATGAACACGGACTCATTGCACAATTCTGCTGGGGCTGTGGGTGAATTTCACTGCTCAGGTGCCCTCAAGGCTCCCAAGAGCTTGGGACTGCAGGTGCTGTTCGGGGGCAGAGCCCATGCCTGGCATGTGTGAGGCCCTGGGTTCTGTCCCCAGCACTACAAAACCCTCAGTGCTTACCCCTAAGCCACTCTTTTCACAACCCCCTTGGTTGGTCATAGGGTAGCGTTGCTGGCTATCTGGTATGGACTTGGGGAGTCTGCTGTTGGAGCTTCTGATCTTATACCAGGAAGCATTTTTAAAACCTCGCCTTTGCTTCTCTTTAACATTTTTTGCAAGCTGCTGTAATGAAAAAATCCTGTTTCTTAAAAAATAAAATAAAGAAGCAGAAAAGTTGCACAAAATGAGTGGACTTTGGATACATAAGCTATTGTTTAAATTAAGCAGATATTTTTCAAAACCACCCCTGCCTGCCCACATCTCCCCGGAGGCTTGGGCTGGTGCCTGGTATTTTTATGGAGGACATCTGGCAATTCTACCCTTCAGTCAGTGCCTTAGCTTCGACCTTGGTCTGTTATTGACTGAATTAACCAAAATAGTCTCCTCTTCAATCTCCATGAGCCCCAAGAAGGAATTTCTAAACTATAAGTCCAATCATGTTATTTTCTTTCTTAAAATGACATGGACAGAGTCTACCGTCCTAACCTGATTTCTCATCACCCCCGACCCCATATGCTTTTATTCCAATCATATTGACGTCCACCAAGGACATTCTCGGTTTTATTTTTCATACATTGTACCCCTGACATTTTTCCATCCAAGATTGTGCCCTCTGCTCATCCATCCATCCCACCAATACATTTTTATTGAGGTGAAGAGACACAGACGCTAAATGTTACAAGGTTAAATTCTAACATAATTTCTGAAGGTTTAGATGTAGAATGCAATGGTTTAGATGTGGTTTGAATATGTTCCTTAAGGGTTCATGTATTGGAACCTTGGTCCCTAGTGAGGGGATGATTAGGGAAATGGAAACTTTCAGAGGTGAGTCCTAGTAGGAGGTGTTTAGTGAGTGGGGATGCTGCTCTTGGAAGAGATCAACATTCTCAGGGAACCCTGAGTTAGTTCTCAGAGAGTGATTCTTGCTGTCCCTCCCTGTGCTCTGGCTTCCTGTCTTCCAACGTGACCTCTCCTTCTCATATGCACTCCTGCCATTTGTGATGTCATTCTCATAAGGTCCTCTCCAGAGCCAAGCTTATTCCAGTGCTGAGCCCTTAAACCTCCAGAACTGTGCACTAAATCTACCTTTTATCCTTTATAAAGTTAACCAGCCTCAGGTTTTTCATTTCCTTGTGGAAAACTGACTAATGCATAGGGCATAAGGGAAAAAGAGAAATGTCAAGGATGAGCCTAAGATTTTCAAGCCTCAGCACTAGGCAGAATGAATTTGCCATTCACAAAATGGGGAAAATGTATTAAGACCAGGCTCAGTGGGGGATATGAAGCTGTGAGTTAGTTTTTGGACATAGTGTATTTGGACAGTCTATTAATTATTTATTGGAATATCAAATAAGCACTGGATTTTCCAGTCTATAGGTCAGGTAAGAAGTTGGGATTGGATATATAAATTTGAGATATAAGTATGTATGTTTGTATGTATTTAAAAATGCCAGGTGGCAGTTTTTATCTAAGCATATACATGCACACAAACACAAAGTGCACATGAGCTATCTATTCATTTTTCTCACTACACAGTCTGGCATTGGGATTGGTGACTGACAGCCAGCTGGGCTGCTCTTTCCAGGATGCTTTGTGGTTCTTGGAAGAGCATTGTGAGCAGCCTCAGCACAGTAAATTTTGCTGCCCATCAGCAACACTTCCAGCTCCTTGAAATTGTGGACCAGGAACTTCTGGAAGCCACTGGGCAGCACGTGCTTTGCTTTCTTGTTTGCCCCATAACCAATGTTGGCCATCAAGATCTGGCCCTTGAATCTTCCCCTCACCGTGTTGTCAATACCTCTGGGTTTCTGCCAGTAACACTTAATTTTGACATATATGCCTGACTGATGCCAGATGAACATCTTTGGTCACTTGCATGGTGAGCATAGATAGAGAAGAATTCAAAAGCCTGGGCCCTGGAGCATGTTGACATTTAGAGGTCAAAATTAAAAGGCGTAGTGGCGCATCTGTCTTCCCAGCCCCTTGGGAGGCCGAGGCAAGGAGGATCACTTGAGCCCAGGAGTTCAGGGGCAGCCTGGGCAACAGAGTGAGATCATATTTGGTTCCAAGGAGGAACCAAAGTCAACTGAGAAGCAGCAGTAGTGTGGTGAAAGGAGAACCATGAGAGCGGGGTCCCAGAAGTCATGGGAAGAGATGTTTTAAGGAAGCAGCGGCTAGTGATTCACATGCTGTTGAAACATTAAATAACAACAGGACTGAGAGCACACCATTGGATCTGGCAGTGAAGGTCTGTCCTTGGGGACCTTGATGAAACCAGACCTGAGGATGTGGTGGTGATGACATGCCGATCAGCTTGGACTTAGCAGAGTTCTGTGTGGAGAAGAGGCGACAGAATACAAAGCATTCTTTCAAGAGCTGTTGCTCTTAAGAGGGGCAGAGAAGCAAGGTGAGGCTGATCATCTGTTGTTACCTTGGTTAATCAGGGAACTTTGGTTCCCAGAATCTTTTTTAGACTCTGGGATAAACTTGGACAAAAGAAGAATACATATAAGCTTTGGGAGGCAGAAGTGAAGGAACATCCATTAATGCAGGGAGGACTTCAGAGTGAGATACAGAAGCAGAGGGCGTTGGGGGTTCCAGCTTATCTTCAGACTCTCCCCCCTCTGAGTCTAGCTCTGCTTCCAGATTGTTGGTTGTGCCAACCCTCACAGGACCTGGACCCACCACGAGACGCTTGACTGCAGACCGCAAGGGGCAGTAGCTGCTCTGAAGCCATGTCTTCCCATAGACCTTTCCACAAATTCTGCCTCCTTGATCCCATTTCTGCTACTAGATGTGTGTGTGTGGAGGGGACTAGTTCTTCCTGGATCTTCTACCTTCTTTTCCTCAGTTCCTCCCCCAGCTATGTAATGTCTAAATCCTATAATACCCATCTGTTTCCTTGGTTGAACCATGATTGATAGAGGAGGAATTGATGAGGAGATGAAGGGAAACTGAAGGAAGAATATAGGCATGAGATTCAGGAGCCAGGACTCAGAGCACTGAGAGATAGGGACACAGGTCATCACCCACTGTACGGAGAGAAAAGACAGAAATGGTTACCTGTGCAAGCAGGTTGGTAGCTATGATGGTAGCTTGTGAAATTCTGAGATGTCCTAAATTTAATTAGAAAGGCCATATGATGAGAGGGGGAAGAGGGGAAGAGATAAGGGGATTTATCAGTTAGCAGCTGCAGTGGTGGTATTGGGGGGACCAACAAAAAGACTTTCATATTTCTGAATGCATGTTGAAACTTGACTTAAATTCCATCACAGTGACCACCAGGGCCACTGTACCCTGGTTACACATAAACTTTATAGACGAATCCCAACCAATTCAGCAGCAGCCAGTACTTTTTAGTACTACTCTCCTATTCTAAAGCTCTCCCCACCCCTTTGAGATATCCACAGCCAATGTAGGTTCAATGTAAGCTTTCCTTCCCCCCAAATTTATAAAAATACACTAGCAAATCCTCTGCTGGTTGCTGAAGAAACATGTCCTAGGATCTGATCCTCTTTTTCCTGCTACATCAATAAAGCCTATAATTTCAGAGATCCCTCAATCTCAGAAATTTTGGTTTAACATTTTTATTGTCTCAGGAAAATAAGATAAGTCACTGAAACTCCTGGGGAGAGGAGGGAAAGGTAAGATGTAATTGTGAATGTTTGTCTTTTTTGGCCTGCTGGTCTGTGAACCTCTTTCTCAGGTAAGGGGTTCTCCATTTTCCCAGTCTTGGTGCAACCTGCAGTCCACGTCTCTCAATTGAGGCTGAAAAAACCTGACCCCACCTCCATCCACCCCTTAGGTAGGGAATGGGAGGGCCCAGTGGGAGTGGGTTTAGTCAGACAGGACCTTCTGCTCTAAGCATGGGAGCCAGTGAAGGTAGGAAGTAAGGACTGAGAGAATCTTTTCCAACTGCAGCAACCGTGGTGGTAAGGTCCCATCCCTGGGACCTGCAGTGGCATGGAGGCCAACTGAGAAGATGATGGTGGAGCCATTCACAGCATCCTCTGGTATTCAGCAGTGGAATTCTTACCAGCTTCCTTTTTTGAGCTTGGTCGGGCTCTGATCTAAAATCTCCAGCCTCCCTCTCAATGATGAGAGCTACCTGATATCCTTCCAATAAATTCCTCTTATGTTCAAAGCAGCTCAAGTCAGTTTCTGTTGCTTGCAACCAAGAGTACAAACTGATAGTTATAGGAGTTAGAGGTTAGAGTTATCTGAAATTCTTTTCAACTTCTGTCTGCACACAGTTGGTATATTTCTTTTGGGATTTATTACATGTCAGGGGCCAGTACCTTCTGGAAGCATTAGGATTGATTGATTATAACTCCTTGACTAGAGAGTAATGAAAGGGGCTTCTTCTCTGATTCCAACAGAACATTATAGGAAAGGTTACCTGCATGCTAGGCTGAGCTATATGCCTCTTCGTAGAGCAAGCACTGTGCTATGATGGTCTGGATGTTGGTGTCCCCTACAAAATTCAATGTTGAAACCTAGTAGCCAGTGTAATAGTAATAAGAAGGGGGGCTTTTGAGAAAGTGAGTAAGCCACGCAGGCTCCACCTTATGAAAGGTATTAGTGTTCTTATAAAAGAGGTTGAAGGGAGCCTGCCTTACCCCTTCCATCATGTAAGGACATAGTAAGAAGGGGCCATTTTTGAAGCAGAGAGCAAGCCCTCTCCAGACTTGGAATGTGCTGGTGCCTCGATGGTGGACTTCCCAGCCTCCAGAACTGTGAGCAATAAATGTCTGTTGTTTGCAAATTATTCAGTCTGAGGTATTTTGTTACAATAGCAGGAAGAAACTAAGACATACTGTGTGACTTAGGGTTTGGGACCTAAGATAGGAGCAGGGAGAGTTTTTCACCATAAGTAGTGGGAAAAGATTTTCTAGGTGAACTTTGTGAAAAATCAGCACCCTCCACCCTTTGGCTGCTCATCAGGCCATGTTCTTTCCCTATATAAATAATTCTAAGAAGGGCCTCACCTAAAATGGCTCAATTTTCCCACATGCAACCCAAAACTCACTCTCTCATCCCAAAAGGAAACAACTCAATGCCACATCTAATATTTAGCTTAGAGTTCAGGATCTTTGAGGGAGATATATTTTTCTGTATCCGAAAGGGGCTACTTATGACACTGCAGCTTATGGACTAAAATGAATGTAAGCACTCCTAAATATACCCAATGTACAATGCCAGGAGGAAAACTGCTATAAAATAGGCCTCCACTTAGAAAAGTGGGAAGAGAAGCAACACAGTCATCATTACTTCAAAGCACATACCACCTCTATGGTCATGGACACAAGATATAATTGCTTTTTAATTCATGTTTCATGTTAGTCTGCTTTCTGTTACTATAACAAACACACAAGATAATCAACTTATCAAGAGAAAAGGTTTGTTTTGGTTCACAGTTTTAGAGGTTTTCAGTCCATGATCAATTGACCCCATTGCTTTGGGACTGGTGGTGGCATATCATGGCAGGAGTGCAAGGTGGACCCAAACTGCTAACTTCATGGCCAGGAAGAGAAAGAGAAAGAGGAGGAGACAAGGGTCCCACAATCCCCTTCAAGGATACATTTTCAGTGACCTGAAGACCCCCTACTAGGCCCCAAAGATTCCACCAACTCCTAATAATACCCCGAGCTGGGGACCAAGCCTTCAACGCAGGGATCTTTGGGGGACACTTATCCAAATACAGCATGTTCCTAGCAATGAAAGGAGCTCTTTGGATACGCTGCCAAGGATACCTTTCTTGTCTACATCCCCTGCTGGAATTCCATTGTCCTTTGTTTCCCTTGAAACAAAGAGGGCCTGAGAGGGACTGGGAAGATCGCCTTAGGGGGCTATTCCATGCTAGCAGTCATCTTCCATGAGTATTTGTGAGCTTGAAATTTTCTGGGGGGAAAATACAATAACCTAGTTTGTTTAAACATCAGTTGTATTTCAGGGGAACTCTATAGTCAAAGCTCACATTGGGACCTCAGTTTTTTCAGTTTCTGTCTCTTTGTGACAGCTTGAGGGACATGCCTGTTTCCATAAACCTCACACAATTCTATGTTTGTTATTCCTATTAAACACACACACACACACACACACACACCTGCACACACACATTTATATTTCAAAAGGTTTATACCCCCCAAAATCAGCATACTACAGTGATGCAGCCACATCAATGTTTATAGCAGCTCAACTCATAATAGCTAAACTATGGAACCAACCTAGGTGCCCTTCAACAGATGAATGGATAAAGAAAATGTGGTTTATATATACAATGGAATATTACTCAACCTTAAAGCAGAATGAAATTATGGCATTTGCAGGTAAATGGATGGAACTGGAGAATATCATTCTAAGCAAAATAAGCCAATCCCCCAAAAACCAAAGGCTGAATGTTTTGTCTGATATGTGGATGATAATTCACAATAAGGGTGGGGCTAGGGAAGAATAGAGTTACTTTGGATTAGGTAGAGGGGAGTGAAAGGAGGGAAGGGGTATGGGGGTAGGAAGGATAGTAGAGTGAATCTGACATTCTTACCCTATGTACGTGTATGACTATACAATTGGTGTGATTCTACATCATGTACAACCAGAAGAATAAGAAATTATGCTCCATTTATGTATGATGTGTCAAAGTGCATTCTACTGTCATGTATAACTAATTAGAACAAATTTTAAAAATGGAAAAAAAGAAAATAATAAAAGATCTTGTGAGGAAGTCAACTATAAATTAAAAAGGATTAAAATATGCATACTTTAGAGAAACATGCGTTCCCATGTTTATAGCAGCACAATTCACAACAGCCAAGTTATGGAGCCAGCCAGACTGTTAACAGATGAATGGATAAGGAAAATGTGGTATACATATACAATGGAGTCTTTATTTAGCCATGAATAAAAATGAAATTATGTCATTTGCTGGAAAATGGACGGAACTGGAGAATATCATGTTAAGTGAAATAAACCAAACTCAGAAAGATTGGTGTCATATGTTTTCTCTTATATGTGGAAGTTGGAGAGAAAAAAAGTTGAGAGAGAGAGAGAGAGAGAGAGAGAGAGAGAGAGAGAGAGAATGAGAGATATCTTATGAAAATAGAAAAGGAGACCATTAGGGTAGAGGAAGGGGACCAGGGAGAGGGAGGAGTGGAGGGCAAGAGGAGGGAGTGAAACTGATCAAATTATAGATGTATACTCTGAGGTGGAGAGATTTTAAACAACTTTCCTAAGGCCATAGAGGAACCAAGGAAGAGGATTAAGATGGAAATCCAGGTTTGCCTGACATCAAACATCCTCCTCTGCCTTTGACCTTCCTCTGTCCTTAAGCTCTACTTAAGGAGCTATTGTGTCTGACCACTGTTGAGAGGAAGGGAAGAGAAGAGGGAATTACTTTCAGGGGACCCCGAGGGCCACATGCAGGTTCTGGATGCTGGTAGGAAACAGTATTGTTTATGGGGCTTCAGGAGAATATCCCTTTGGCATCTATATGGATCATGTGGTTGTCATCGTGTTTGCCAGTGCCTGTGACAGTGGAGAAACACTGAGCCCAAGTGACATTCTGAGAAGCAGATGTCAATTAGGGGAACAGGACTGGATGACCATGACAGTGTTATTCTCAAGGTCACACCAGAAACCATCAGGATGCCCAGAAACAACTGGAGAAGACTCACAGGGGCCAGTGATCCTGTGCTATGTAGGAAAAGAATTTATTCTAGATCATATAACCTTGTTTGTGCTCTGGTCTGGTCAGCGATGGGAACTTGGGGCCACAAACATGCCATTCTCAATTATTGGCTAACCAATTACCACGCAGAACCTCTTAGCCAACTTCCCTCCCCTCTCACACCCCCTCATTCCCACCCACTTCTAGCCCCTGGGCACTCTGTGCAGCCTCAGGGTAAGCCCTAGAAAAAACTCCTCCTCTTCTCGCTGTTGCTTATCAAGTTCAGAAGTTCAAGGCCAGAAAGCAAGAGTAGCTAGAGGTGTGGCTCAGTGGTAGAGTACATGCTTAGGTTTTCAGGGTCCTGGATTTAATTTCTAGCACACACACACACACACACACACACACACACACACGTGGGTGTTTTTTCAGTTTTGGAACAAATTATGCAGTGAACATTTGCTTACCATTTTCCCAACATCCCTCCTCCCCTTGTCCATTCTAAGAACACTTGGAATCTTTTTGGGGGCACTCTTCTTAGTCATGCAGTATGGGAGGGATTGACACTGCCCTCAGCTCTAGGTGATTGTTTTAAACTGACCAGAGTATCCTGTCTTCATTCATGATAAGATCAAGAGATGGGCCAGCGACTCAACTGAAGCCAAGGAGAAAGGGCCAAGAGGGACATGGGCTTCAGGGAGGGAAACTTCCTCATCCTTCCAGGGACCCAAGAGAAGCCACTCTCTTTTGTGTAGTAATGATGTAATGTCTGAAAGGCTGTAACCTTTTAAAAATATACAAGCATGATTTTTTTTTTTTTGGTACTGGGGATTGAACCCAGGGGTGCTTTAAAACTGAGCTACATCCCCAGCTTTTTTCATTTTTTATTTTGAGACAGAGTTGCACTAAGTTTTGCACTAAGTTTCTGACATTGGCCTCAAACTTGTGATCCTCCTGCCTTGCTCCCTAAATTGCTGGGATTACAGGTGTGCACCCCACACCTGGCTATAAGCATGATTTTAAAATGGGGAATCTATTCACATGGTTTAGCATTTAAAAAAACAGCAGCTCTTTCCACCAGGTACTCATTGCCACTTCCAGAGGTAATTACACTTACTTGGTTCTTATGTATCCTCCTAGAGAATCTATATGCACACAATTGAATCCATGCAAATACATCTTTTCTTTTCCTCCAAATGTCTCTTACATTGATATGTATTCAATATTTCCTTTATTTTCTGCTTCAGACATCTTAGAGATTTTCCCCCATCTGTACATCCAGGGCTGCCTGCAACAGCTGCATAGAATTCCATTATGTTGCTCTTCATGAGTCATTTGAAACATTCTTTCAGTAACTGGTTTTAGTTTTGCATTGGCATTGCAAAGAAAGCTGTAATGGAGATCCTGAAAATGTGTCTCATTTTGTATGCATTGCATTGAATTGCTGTCTGCTGGCCTCTGCTGTCTGTACATACTGATGGGCTGTCACTGAGGCTGTTAAATGTAGAAGTCTTCGCTGTAGGTTACTGAGAGAAATAGGATGGACTTAACTGAATTGCAAATTACACTGTTTCTAAACATGGGACTCTATTAAAATAACTATGGAAGAAAAGAGTGCATTCTTTCTATTGCTTTTAAAAGATTGGGCCCTTTGCAAAATGAAAGTAGACAGTTCAAAACTTATCCCTCTGGCCTGGGAGTGTAGCTCAGTGGTAAAGCACTTGTTGAGCACATGCCAGGCTTTGGATTCGGTCCCCACCACTGGGAAGAAAAATGTATCCCTCCACTTGCATTGCTGCATGATCTGAGATTTTTACGTGGCTCTTTGTTAAATGAAAATAGAAGCTTTTAAAATGTATCACTTGATTTGTGCAGCTGTGTGATCTGGGAAGCCCTACCTGGTTCATGGGTCACCAACCTTGTCCTGTCTCCAAAACAGCTGACTTGTTATTTAGGATTGGATGACTTAGGGCTAGAGAAGGCAGTGAGTTGGAGAAAAGTGCCTGGGAATTCCATGTCCTTCCCTGCCCCTTCCCCCTGCCCACTCTCCCAGGGGATTCTCCTCAAGTGCCATGGAATGTTCCCGTGGCCCTTGAGTCTTGCCACCGTGGAGGCTGGGAGTTGTGAGGTTCTGTTGCTCTGGCAACCAGTTGTCCATAGTCTCTATATTGGAGCTGCTAGGGTCTGGGAAGAGTCAGGATTGTCTGGCCCAGGCCTGGAGGAAGAGCACGGGACCAGCCTCATAGCCTGGACTTTGCTTTCATCTCAGTTATGCCCACCCTTTCGGTGTTCATAGATGTGCCTATGATCCACAAGCTAGAAGGCAGCTTGTTAAAGAACTATAAACAAGATGACTACCCTGACAAGCTGTTCCTGGCCTACAGAGGTAGATGCTGGTAGTTTTAGAGTTGGAGACTTAATATAGGTAGAGCAGGATTCCACTGCTGCAGAGGATAGAGGATGGCCCAACCCTTCACACGTGGAAAGCTCTTCACTTTTTAACAGAATTTCCCAGTGGGGAAAAGGGCAGAGAAGGTCCCAAGTCATCCCATGCCCTCTGCCCTTCTCTGGGACCTTCCAGGAAATAGTCATGGTCTCCTCTACAGTTCTGTGCTTTGGGCAGTTTCTTCAACTGTCACCTCCTCCTCCCCCTCTTCCTTCTCATGCTTTCCTTCCTTCCTCCTCATCCTCCTCTTTCTTATTCCCCAAGATTGATCCTTCTGATATGCAATCAGCCCTTGGCACTGTGAAAGTCAAGGTTACCTTGGTTTGGTGTTATGTATCCATAACTTCAACCTAGTATACAATTTTAACCTTTAAAATGGCATAGTTTCAGTTGTCTTTTTGAAAAAAGGACAAAAATTATGCACATTTGCTAACAGCATACTGTTTTTATGAAGGGGGAAAAAAAAGGTGGTGGTGGGGTATCTTTTCATAGGCAACTTTCCAAAGCCGCAAGAAGCCCAGAACAGACTTATTGTTTGTGGGCTGTCTGCAGTGCCCATACTTGGAGGCCCCGAGACTGGACATCAGAGCTCCCTTTGTGGTTTCCTTCACAGTCTGCATGAACAATGAAGGCCAACCCTGGGTTTCTCCTGTGGTGCACAAGACCCGACTGCAGATTGCCCAGGATCCCTCTCTGAACTATGAGTACTTGCCTATGATGGGCATGAAATCATTCATTCAAGCCTCCTTGGAACTCCTCTTTGGAAAGCACAGCCAAGCCATTGTGGAGAACAGGGTGAGACCCAGAGAGTGGACATCTGTGTCTGCACAATCTTAAACTGGCAAGGGACTTTGCAGGGTCCCCAGTATTGACAAAGGCAGCATTCGAGACTCAGAAAGCCCAAAGTTTTACCCATTGAGGGTCAGCCTGGATCTGAACTCAAATCCAGTGCTGTTGTACTCACTTCCTCTGCTGGTTTGGAAGGTCTTTCAGGGAAGAGGGACTGGGGTCGTTGCTCAGCTGCAGAGCACGCGCCTGAAGCCCCGGCTTCCACCCCTAGCACTGGAAAAGAAAACAAAGTCCGAGTCCCAGTTGGTGCTAGTGTTACCATCACTTCTTTTTTCCTGACAGGTAGGAGGTGTGCACACTGTTGGTGACAGCGGTGCCTTCCAGCTTGGGGCCCAGTTCCTTAAGACCTGGCTTAGAGATGCTCAAGTCGTTTGTATCGTCTCGTCTCAAAAAGGTGAGTGTTGCACAAGATGAGGGCAACCGAAGACCCCCATTCCCTGCTCCTAATTCCCACCCCATCTGTAGTCTTTCACCCTGGTCCTTACTCTCTGTCATGAGAAAAATGGTGGACAGGTCAGGCTCCTCTTTTCCCATTATTGTCCCACTGTCAGCCGGTGACCCAGCCGCACTCTCCAGTGTCTCTGCCTCTATCTCTCCATTTCCACGTGCCACAGCTGATTGGGGGCTGTTTTCCCACAGAACCACATGGACTCGTCTTCCAGGACATGGGCTTTACTGTCTATGAATACTGCATCTGGGATTCCAAGCAACTGTGCACAGACTCTAACATGTTCCTTGATGTGGTGGAGGTAGAGGGATCCTCACTCAGAAACTTCTGCCCAGACCTGACTTAGAGTCTTATTGTCCTCTCCTCCTCCCTGAGTCATTCATGGCCTTCATGAGGCTTGGGTTTGTTTACCTGACCTTTTGGTAGGAACCAGCATGGAGGAGCATTTCTCCTCCAAAAGCCCTGGTGCCACTATCCTTTGGTAGAAGACCTACCTGATGAGACTGTCTCTGCCTGTAGCAGATCCCGTGTGGCTGTATCCTGGTGATTGGGAACATCACTGACTGCAAGTGGACACAAAGTCAGCTGGCCAAGTTACTGATCACCATTAGGGTAAACTCAGTGTCCTACCTGAATGGCCTCCTTTGGCCATCTGCTATCTCCTCCATCAAATCTCACACTCTTTTGTTTCTCCTCCTTCTACAGAACAAACAGATATTCCCATTTTTTGACATTCCCTGTCAAGGTTTATCCACTGGTGATGTGGAAGAAGATGTTGAAATCTTACAACACTTTGTGTCTCAAGGTTTTGAGTTCTTCTGCAGCCAGTCTCTGTCCAAGAATTTTGGCATTTATGGTATGGTATGGGCCGGAGGAGAAGGGATGGTCTGAGGTGGAAGTGGTGCCACGTCTATGACACAAGCAGTGTTTTTGACAACACTTACCCTCTGCAAGGAATGCAGGACTCCAGAGAGGGACACACGGGGGCAGAAAGGATGAGCAATTGGAAGTTGGGCTCTGATACTAAACTAGCTAATTTAAATAATTTCAAGCCTCTGTTTCCTAAGACGAGAGGGTAGGACTAGTGATCGTTTAAGTTCTTTCCTCCTTGAAAGATGAGATACTTACGGGTACTTTTTCTAGAAGAGACTGTGGCAACTTCCTGGGACCAGATACCACTGATTATTCTGGATGAAGACCTCATGGTTTAATCCTCTCTTCTCTAAGGTTGCAGGGAGAGGTGTAGGTGAGGGCCTCAGTCATGGAGGGGGAGACTGAGGGCGAGCTGTCTTCCCAATGCTGCAGATGAAGGACTGGGGATCCTGGTCGTGGCAACCCTCAACAACCAGCTCTTGCTGTGCATCCTCTCCCAGCTGATGAACTACACCCAGGCACTGTGGCTCAACCCTCCTGCCATGGGTGCTCGCATCGTCACCTCCATCCTCTGTAACCCTGCTCTTCAGGGAGAATGGTAAGGGCAGAAGGATTGGGGTAGGGAAGGTGGGAAGAGCCCCTGGATACCTAGACTTGGTTCATAGTCTTCAGCTGGGTGCCATGTGGCCTGTTTATCTCATTTATTCATCAATTAATTCATTAAATTTTACAGAGGGAGTACTGTATATCAATATCTGTAGCTAGGGCTGGGGGTATAGCTCAGTTGGTAGAGTGTGTGCCTCGCAAGCACAAGGCCCTGGGTTCAATCCCCAGCACTGCAAAAAAAAAGAAAAAAGAACTCAATATCTGTAGCTATGCCAAGAGTCACCCTACCCTGGGGAGGGTGGAAAATAGGATGTTCATTTTGGAAATAGGTCAATGGGGTATTTGAAACTTTGGGTTGCAGGATGAAATCTGAAAGCATCAGGAGCTTGTTATACTGGCAGAATCTTCCTGGAAGCCTGTGGGATCTGTGTCACTCAGTTTTCTGTTACTGTAAAAAAATGCCTTAGATCATCAACTTAAAAAGAGAAAAGGTTTATTTTGGCTCACAGTTTTGGAGGTTTCAGTTCATGGTTCTGTTGCTTAGGCCCGTGGCAAGGTAGCACATTGTGACGAGAAGTGAGTATGGAGCAAGCTGCTTATTTCATAATGGCTGGGAAGCAAAAAAAGGAAAAGAAAGGGGCTGGGGTCCTAATAGTCCCTCAAAGGGCACACACCCAATGATCTAACTTCTTCCTACTAGGCCCATCTCCTAAAGGTTCTACCACCTCCCAATAGCATCACAGGCTAGAGACCAAGGCACATGGGCCTTTAGGGAGCATTTGAGATCCAAACTACAGCAGGATCAAATCTCCCTCCCATTCATAACCACCCCAGAGCCCAGGTTCACTGGTGTGCCCTCGGGCACTCCATTGGGTCTTTGAGCAGTGAGAAGGGCGGAAAGGCAACGAGGAGTTTTGAAAGCAGGGGAGAACTTGTACTCTCATTTTTTGCTATCCTTTCTTGGCAGGAAGCAGAATCTAAAAGGGGTTGTCGAGAACATCATGTTGATCAAGGAAAAGGTGAAGGAGAAGCTCCGGCTCCTAGGAACCCCTGGCTCCTGGGATCACATCACTCAACAGACTGGGACCCATGGTTATCTTGGACTCAGCTGTAAGTGTCTAGAGTGGATGTCTCTTCCCTTTCTGATTTTGGGACTGTATTTGAGCATTAAACTTCACTGATTAGGTAACCAGTCCACAGCTTTGCTCCAGATTTGCCTTATTTCTTCTGGAAACTGGGGCTGCTTTGCCAGGTGTGGTGGTGCACACCTATAATCCCAGAGGCTCGGCAGCCTGAGGCAGGAGGATCATAAGTTCAAAGCCAGCCTCAGCAACTTGGCTAGGCCATTTCTAAAAATTAAAAAAAATAAAATAAAAAAGGGCTGGGGATGTGGCTCAGTAGTTAAGTGCCCCTAAGTTCAATCACTGGTACAAAAAAGAAAAAAGGAAAAAAAAGTGGCACTGCTTTAAAGATCCTTCTGGAACTTCCGAAATACCAACAGTTTCTATCCCAACTAATCCTGTCTGGGCTGGAGGGAAATTAGAAGTGGCCAACCCTAGGATCTGAAATCCTGTGATTGTCACAGACCAACAGGTGGAATACCTGATCAAGAAGAAGCATATCTACGTGCCCAAAAGTACTAGGATTAACTTCACCTGTATCAATGCCAGCAATATTGACTACATCACCCAGAGCATCAATGAGGCTATCCTGTTCACCAAGAACTCGGAGAAAAACCTTCAGTATGTAAATGACCACTGATTGGAATAAAAGCTTTAGTCTTTGCAAAAATCCTGGGCTAAGGATTCATTGCTACATTTCATCCTTTTCATCTATTTATCAAGCAATGGGCTGCCTTGGTAAATGGGGGAGGGAAGATGGCCCAAAGAAGAAGGGGATGCCTACCTTTATCGGTCATATATTTATTGAGCACCTATTATGTTAAGGCTTTGAACTGGTAATGCAACCAGTACTATATTCAGTCCTTTCTTCTCCAGAGGCTTATCATTTAGTTGGGAGACAAGCTTTTATCACATCAAGGCTGGATGTGATAAAAGTCACAATAGATTCTCCAGACAGAAAATGTGTCAGAAATATTACATTGTGGGCTGAAATAACTAGGGAATTTGTGTGTCTGTGTGTGTGGTACTGGGTCTTGAATTCAGTGTTGCTCTTCCACTGAACTACATCCTTGGTCCATTTATTTATTTATTTAGACTAAATAAGTTGCTCAATTGCTGAGGCTGACTTTGAACTTGCTATCCTCCTCCCTCAGCTTCCCCCAACCAAGTCATTGGGATTACAACCCTGCACCGGCAAACCGAGCTTAGAGAAAATCTTCTGAGAAGGTAGGACTTGATTCAGACATCGATGGGTGGCTAGGATCAGGATGATAAGTGGAAAGGAGCTGAAGGGATATCCTAGGTTTGAGAACAACCTGAGAAAGTCTCACCAGCACGATAACAAAAAGATAAATATTTACTGGGTATCTACCAATAGATGGAACTCTTCAAAACCCAGGACAAAAATGTGTAAGATGCGATTCTGCTTTATGGTGTCTTCAACTCTAGCTGGGGAGACACAATTTATGTTCTACTCTCTGTGGCTGCTCTCAATTTTGACACCAGATTGTGTGGGGGTTCCTGCCCAGTAGTTCAATTCTCCGGTGGACACGAACTGCATGTCCTATGGATCAATAGATTCTCACACGATCTACCTGGAGGTAGTGTCAAATCCCAAAGGTTAAGACTGACCCCACTTCAGATGCCAGTTGCAAGTCCAGGTTGTCACCTGGGCTTCTGACAGAACAGCTGTAAATGGGAGATTCCCATGGAATGACCATGTCATTCCATCTTGGGTTTAATAATTTGCTAGAATGACTTGCAGAACTCAGGAAAACAGTTTGTTAGGTTATCGATTTATTATAAAAGGATGCAACTCAGGGGCAGGAGATGGAAGAGATGCACAGGGCATGTATTAGGAAAGAGGCCTGGACCACCCACACCCTCTCCAGCTGTGACCCCTCCCCGTTCCTTCATGTGTTCACCAGCCTGGAAGTTCTCCCAATCCCTTCAGTTAGGGTTTTTAAACAGGCATGATTGACTAAATAGTGTCCATCTGCGATAAACTCAACCTCCAGTCTCTCTTCTTTCATGGGAGGTTGGGGCTGGGGCTAAAATTCTGAACCCTCTAATCACATGGTTGTTCCCCTGGCAACCAGCCTTTCATCCTCAGGGACTTCTAAAAGCCACCTCTTTAACATAAGCTCAGATGTGGTTAAAAGGGGTTTGCTACACCAGCCTCAGCAAGGGCAAGGCGCTAAGCAACTCAGTGAGATCCTGTCTCTAAATAAAACACAAAAGAGGACTGGGGATGTGGCTCAGTGGCTGAGTGCCCCTGGGTTCAATACCTGGTTCCAAAAAACAAACAAAACAAAACAAAACAAAACAAAACAAAAAGGGGCTTGCTATAAATAGCAAATGATGCTTCCTTCACCTTTATACCTCTTAACACTCAGGGAATTTCAAGGATTTTAGGACTCTGTGCCAGGAACTGAATGAAGATCGAATACACATATCTTTCTTATTAAAAATCACACCATCCTGGGTGTGGTAGCACACGCCTGTAATCCCAGCACTTGGGAGTCTGAGGCAGGAGGATCAAGAGTTCAAAACCAGCCTTAGCAACTTAGCAAGGCCCTAAGCAACTCAGTGAGACGCTGTCTCTAAATAAAATACAAAATAGGGCTGGGGATGTGGCTCAGTGGCTGAGTGCCCCTGAGTTCAATCCCCAGAACCAAAAAAA